>CAUYTI010065308.1:0-18826 GCA_963575145.1 Galago senegalensis
CCTGTGGTCCCAGCTACTTGGGAGGCAGAGGCAAGAGACTCGCTTGAGCCCAGGAGTTGGAGGTTGCTGTGAGCTGTAATGCCACGGCACTCTACCCAGGGGGATAGCTTGAGGCTCTGTCTCAAAAAAAAAAAAAAAAAATAGTGTAAAGCAGTTAAATGAAGGCATTAATAAAGTCTTGAATACTTGATATCAAACCAATCTTTTAGTGATTCTTAAATACCTACAAAGCATTTTTTAAGACTGTATTTAAAACACTATATCCGTAGCACTCTCAGAGGCCAAGGCAGGTGGGCTGCTTGAGCTCAGAGGTTCAAAACCAACCTGAGCAAGAGGGAAGACACCCATCTCTACAAAAACAGAAAAACCAGCTAGGCATTGTGGCAGGCACCTGTAATCCCAGCTACTAGGGAGGCTGAGACAAGAGGATGCCTGAGCCCAAGAGTACGAGGTTGCTATGAGCAATGATGCCACATACTCTACCCAGGGTGACTGAGACTCTGTCCCAAAAAAAACAAAATAAAACACTATATCCTCTGGAACCGTCACCAAAATTATTCTTTTATAAACATATTTCTAAAGTAACACTGATTGTTTCCATGGTTGTTTTTCCTAAATGAGCAGGTGGTTTACCATAGATAGCACTATGGTCTGGATGTCTGCATTCCCCAGAATTCATATTCTGAAATCATAGCTCCCAAGGTGACAGTATTAAGAGGTAGATGCAGGGGTCCTCAAACTACAGCCTGCGGGCCAGATGCAGCCTGCCTAGGACATTTATCCGGCCCGCCAGGTGTTTTTGCCACCACTGCCTGTCCTGCTTAGCAACCAACTCGTCCTGGGGCCCACAGTCCCACCCTCCAACAGTCTGAGGGACAGTGAACTGGCCCCCTGTTTAAAAAGTTTGAGGACCCCTGAAGCCTTTAGGGGATGTTTAGACTATAAGGACAAGGCCCTCAAGAATGGGATTAATGCCCATAAAAGAGGGCAGAGAGACAACCTCACCCTTTCCACAATGTGAGGACACAGCTATAAAGTGCCATATATAATCCAAAAAGCAGGCCCTCACTAAACACTGATTCTGCTAACATTAAAATCTTTTGTGACAGCAGGCCAAGTAGGCTAAATCACATAGAGAATTTTTTAAATGCAGCTCAAGGGAGTGGGAAGAAAGGAGCAAGAATTTGTTGAGGGCTTATCATGGGTCATAAACAGTATAAATGTTTTACATATACCTCATTTATTGCAATCAATAAATCTATGACAGCTTGGCCCCCGTGCTCAGTGGTTAGGGCACCAGTCACATACACCAGGGCTGGAGGATTTGAACAACAATGACAATAACAACAAAAAATAGCCAGGTATTGTGGCAGGCACCTATAGTGCCAGCTACCTGGGAGGCTGAGGCAAGAGAATCACCTAAGCCCAAGAATTTGAGGTTGCTCTGAGCTATGACGCCACAGCACTCTAAAGAGGGCAACACAGTGAGATTGTGCCTGAAAAAATAAATAGATGAATAAATAAATCTGAGACGCAGATTTACAGATAAGGAAATGAAAGCTCAAAAAAATTTAATTTGCCAAAGGACAAGTGATGGAGCTGGGATTCAAACTCTGATCAGTCTGCCTTCAAAGCGATCAGATCAATCCCACAAAGACAACTTTGCAAATCATATTAAAAATTGACTTTTTGATAAATTAAAAGTTTTAATTCCTCAGTGGATATTATTCAAATCACTTCAATATGTGGCATAAATCAATCTGCACCCAACAAGTTTTGAGCAAAAGTCAATGTTAACAGAAAAATTCCAAGAGACAGAGCACCAATTTAGGCCAAAGTAAGATAGTAGACAGCCTAATCCCAGAGCTACCACTCACCAGCCAGAGATCTAGAGCAATTAATAATCTTTGTGAGCCTCAGCTTCCTCATTCATAAAAGAGCATAACTCCAGTCCCACCTCTCTCATCATTCTCTCAGGTTGTTTATAAGGATGAAAAGTTCATATTGATGTTATCAATTTTAACTTTAAAAAAATGCAATACACGTAAGGAATTAGTATTTATTAAGTAAGATTATAGTAAACAGTTATTTTCATGGAAAATTTAACATGGCACAAACAGAATGAGAAATACTGTCCCCCAAGCACCAGGAAGCTGCTCTGGAACAAGCATCTCAGGCATCTCCGCGGGAGCCACCTGACAGCAGCAGGTGCCGCTCAGAGGACCAAATTTCTGCCTCTTTGTAATAATCCTGTCACTCCCTGGAGCCTGTTCTCACTCTACCTGGTTTCAAGAACGCGCCTAGAAAACCGGAATGGGGGCGGAGGGAAGGAAGGCGCGAAGCAGCCGCTGAGAAAAGAGAAGCAGGAGGCTGGACCCCACTCTCCCCAGGCGTGAGGTCCTGGTTAAACCCTGCACCCCTCTGGGCCTCAGCATATACATTTGTTGGATGGAGACCATTCTCGCCCTGCTTCCCCAGCAGAGCTAAGACCAGGGTCACGGCGCAGGAAAAGCACGGTAAACTCCGCAGAGAACCAGAGATGGCGATGGCGATCACCTGTCAGATGAAGGGAGGGGAGGGAGGCTGCTCTGGGGGCTGCTCTTGGGGCCCCTTGCAGTTCTCACATTCCAGAAGCCTCGTCACCCGCGGCTGGGGGCCCCCACTCACCAGGAGTGGTGAGGCTGACTCCCACCCACCCTCGGACCCCGTGCCACGCGGGGTCCCATGTCCGTCGCACTCCCGCTAAGAACGCAGGGCAGGCAGCCACCCACCCGGACAGACTCAGATGCCTTCTCACCTCCCCTCAGAAGTCCCCCCAACCGACCCCGGGGCCCTCCCGAGCGACCACGGCTCCCCTCCCCCAGCAACGATCCCTGCCCCCTCCGCCTGCACTCCCAGGTGAGGGGGAGGTGAAAGGGCGTACTTCGCCGCCATTTTGTCCCCCTGGCCCCAGCAACGGGTCCGGCCGGCCCGCGCCCCAGCCCCAACCCGCCCGGGTGTGCGCGATGCGCGCCCCTCGCGGACACTCACCCCCGGCGGCCCTGCGCAGTTCGGACGGCTCAGAGCGTCCCGCCGGGAAAGGGGCGGGGCGGCCTCGGAGGGGCGGGGCGGCGTCCCGGCGCACCACGTGACTGCCAGCGCCGGCCGGGAGGCTCGCAGCTCCCGGCCGCCCGCGCGCAGGCGCAGTCCGGTTTGCGCCGTTGGGCAGCTTAGGCGGGAGGTAGAGGGCGCGGCTGCGTCTCGGAAGCGGTTCTTTACTCTTTGCAGCGCGGGCCCCTCTTTTGGAATCAATCTCTTTCCCTCGCCTGCCTTATCATCACTGCCAGCACACAGATTAAGGACCTAGAGGTCAGCCTCGCAAAAAAGTGTACTTGAGAAACCGCCTGGCACTGCTTAGCCTCCTCCATAAAGCTTTCTTCCACCACTCTAGTGTGCTAGGCTTGGAAAGTTGAAGTACAAAGACCTAATCGTGTTTAATCTTAAGAGACAGAACAAACACATGATGAACCAAAGACTTTGGCGATGTTTAAATCACAGCTCTGAACAAAAAAGACTCAACACAGGCCAGAATTATCGAATACTCCCCATCATTTTTCATCTAGCTGGAAAACAGGCTTTTTTTCAGGCTTCCCTCTCCCTTCCCTGCTCCCTCGTTCCCCTGTTCCCCTGTTCCCCGCAGAAGGCGGGAGGTCGTGGAATCTAATGGAGACTACCTCACAATTAGACTCGTAAGTGCTGTGAAGGCGGGAACCATATTGTTGGCTGTGTTCTGGCCCCACTCGCTGCTGTAGAAAATTAGCTCTTGATTCATTTATTCAACCTGCCATATTTCAGATGCTATTCTAGATATTTGGAGTTAATAAATGAACAAAATAGACAAAAATCTCTCCGTTCTTGGAGCAGGATGGAGACAATAAATAGTAAACTTAATGAGTAAACTATATGGTAAGGCAGTAAGCACTACAGTAAACAAAATGAACAGAATAAGGGGGGATGGAGTGGGAACTATCCTACACTTTCATAAGTGGTGGTCGGGGCTTTACTCCTCTTATATTTTAAGCTCCCTTTCTTTTCATTCCTGTAAGAATGTAAGCAACGTCAAATCTCTTCCATCTTGAAATCTTCCATCCAACCCCACCAAACTCAACTTAAACCTCTGCTTTCTGTTTACCCCTTTCATACCCGCCCTTCAGAGCTACGTTTCTCCAATTATCTAAACAAGGTGTCTCCAATTCCGCAACTACTACTCACGTCTGGACTCAACTGCAGTCTGGTTTCTGGCCTACTGCCCTCTGGAAACCATTCTTTCCAAAGTCCCTAGAGGTTTCCCTCCTGCAGATCTTGTGGGCATTATCATCATGACCTAACTTAATTTCTCTTCATGACACTCCTTCCTTCTGGAAACACTTTCTTTCCTTGCCTTCCATTTTTACTCTCTTGATCATACTTTATCTCCAACCACTCCCCCTTTTTTTTGACACCTCCCTTTATTTTTCCCATCCCTTAAATGTTGGTATCCTGCAGAGACAGGTGGAAGCCCTTCACTCTTTTTCTTTTTCCACTGCATTTACTCCCTCTACATGATTGCTGCTTTTACATAACTTAGTACCATTGTGCTCTTGATTGCCCGACATACATCTCCCACCCTGATTTCTCTCCTGAGATCCAGATCCACGTGGTTAACTACCTATTGGTCATCTCCACTTGAGTCTCTCAAAATCAGTAAGACAAAAATAAATACCACTCATTTTTCTTATATATACGTATATGAAATACATATATATGAAACAGTCTTATTAAAATATAATTTATATACCATATAATTCACCCAGTTAAGTGTACAAATTAAGAGTTTTTTCTATATTCACAGAGGTATGCAACCATTGCTACAGTTTTAAAACATTTTCATCACCACAAAAAGAAATCCTGTGTACTCATTTACAGTTAGTCTCCCATTTCCCTTCAACACCCATGGCCATAGGCACACTAATCTACTATCTGTATACATAGAGTTACCTATCCTGGACATTTCATACAAAGGGAATCGTGTAATATGGTATTTTGTAACTGGCTTTTTTCATTTTTGCATAATATTTTCAAGGCACATCCACGCTCCAATATGTATTGATACTTCATTCCTTTCTTTGGCTGAATAATATTCCATTATATGGAATATATGCCACCTTTTATTTGTCCATTCATCAGTTGAAGCACATCTAGGCTATTTCTACTTTTTGACTATTATGAATAATGCTGCTATGAACATTCATGTACAAGTTTTTGTGGGGACATATGTTTTTATTTTTCTTGAGTGTATCTCTAGAAGTAGAATTTCTGGGCTATGTGGTAACTGAATGTTTAACTTTTCAGGAAATGCCAGATGGTTTACCAAACCAGCTGCACCCTTGCACATTCCCACAAATAGCATATGAGGTTCCAATTTTTCCACAGCCAACATTTGTTACTGCTTGCCTTTTTTATAATATTATTTTAAAAATCTTAATGGGTGTGAAGTGGCACCTCATTGTAGTTTTGATTTACACTTCCCTGATAGCATCTTTTCGTGTGCTTATTTGCCATTGGTGTAGTGTCCTGGAGAAATGTCTATTCAAGTCCTTTGCCCATTTTTCAGTAGAGTTACCACTCGTTTTCTTTTGCCACAGAATCTATTCTTATTACCGAGCTGCCAAATGTTCTGCTCCTCCTCTATGACTTACCCTTTCCTCAGCCCCATTGATGGTAGACATGACTAGGCAGCTTGCCTTGGCCAGTAAAATGTAATTAGGAATGTCAATCCCAAGCAGAAGCTTTTAGAGTCAGTTTGTGGGTTCAATATTTTTCTTTTCTGTCTGCAAGCAATTTGTTTCAGAGAAAAGCTGTTTCATCAGCCTAGATTCCAGGCTAAAGATGAAATGAAACAGAACCACAGGTGATCCCCAAAGGATATGTTTTTGTTTTTGTTCTTGTAAGCCATTCAGATGCTTGGGAACATTGGTTACCGCAGCATAACCTAGCCTTTCCTACAGGACACACTTGTCCATGTGTTGTCAGATTGGCTCCACTGTCCTTCCAGACTCTTCGGCATGACCTACTCGGCTCTGAAGATCGGATTTGTTAACCTGTACAGCCTCATTTCTAAACCATTCCCTCAAACACCCTTTGCTCCTGACAAAATAAAATACATTCAAGCCCTGGAATTCACTTCTTCCTCTCTTTCTCTCTCCTCACCTTAAGCCTTTGCCCAACTTGTTCCTTTTTGCTAGAATAATATAAATAGCTATCTTTGCCTAAGCATTTTCTACGTGCAAGATAATTTACACACAGCAAGAACCTCCATAGTTGACCACCTCCCTACATTGACAAACTCCTTAAGTTGATCTAGTTTTTATAGACCAGACATGTACCACATGTACATATCAATACAGTAGGCCTAGTTCCTTATGTTGACCACCTCTATATGTTGGCCATTTTGCTACAGTCCCTTGGGTGGTCAAATTACAGAGGTTCTACAGCATGTATAAATATGTACATATGTCCACACACAAACTTATTTGTCTAACAACAACCCTGAGAATTAGGTAATACATCCCATTTTACAAATCAACAAAGGTCCTAGATTTTCTTTTCTTGGAGCTAGGAAGGGGTAGAGCCAGAATTTGAACCTAGATCCGTTTGACTCCAAAGCCCTTCTTTGAGTCATTATGCTATAAGAGTTAGAGATAGTTAAATTGTATTGAGCATTTACTATATGGCAGCCATTGTGCTGAAGTACTCTAAACAAGTTATATTTAAATTAATGTAATTATAATTCTAGTGCATATAATAACAATATAATAATGCACTAGAATTATACGATAGATTTTGGAGTTAGATAACATAATGTGTGACCTTGAAAAAATCACTAAACCTTTCTAAATTCCATATTCATCATCTGTAAAATGGAGTAATAAAACATACCTTATAGGTTTTTGTAAATATTGAATGAATATAGAAAGAGCCCAAATTACAGAAGCTATAATACAGTAGAACCTCTATAGGTAACAGCCTCCCTACCTTAACCACCTCCTTTAGTTGACCTAATTTTTGTAGACCAGACATGCACCACTTGTAAGTATTAGTACAGTAGGCCTAGTTCCTTAATGTTAACCACCACCTCCATATGTTGACTGGTTTGTTACAGACCCTTGGGTAGTCAATTTACAGAGGTTCTACTGTATTTCTTTTGTCATCTAATGTCAGCACAAGCATATGAAGTAGGTAGTGCTGTATAACATCCCCTGTCCTTTGGCTGCCTGTCCTTTCCCACTTCTTGGCTTCTGACACAAGTCCCTCCAGAATGCCCCTGCTTCTTTTTCTCCTATCTGGCAAACTCCCCCTCTAGGACATGCCTCAGATGTTCCTTCCTGAACCTCAAAGTAGACTTGGACACTCCCTCCACTGGGCTTCCGAAGCACTTTGTACAAACTTAGACCCATTTGAAACAAAAAACAAGAACTCACTCAACTAAAAGGTGAATTCTCTGACTTCTCTGCTTTCTTTTCTGCTTTAAGCTCTGTTCTCTCCTGGTCACCAGCTCCCTCTGCCCACTCAAACAATTTGCTCTAACCTTGCACAAAACCCACTATGACTATCCAGATTTCCTTTCTCAAACAGTTCTGACCTTCTCTACAAATGTACTGTCAAATAAGATAGTCAGCAGTCACATGGGCCTATTTAAATTTAAATGAATTAAAGTTAAATAAAATCCTTGGTCACACATGCCAAATAACTATATGTGGCTAATGCCTACTCTTTTGGACAGCACAGATATAGAATAGTCCCATCATTATAGAAGGTTCTATTATACAGCACTGTTCTAGAGATTCTTAGTATTATTTTGTTTTGCCTGTTATGACAAAATACTAAAAACTAGATGGCTTATAAACAACAGAAATTTATTACTTAAGTTCTAGAAGCTGGGAAGTCCAAGAGCAAGATGTCAGCAGATTCTGTGTTTAGTAAGGGCACACTTCCTTATTCTTGCTGGGTCCTCATATGGTAGAAAGGGTGAAAGAGGCCTCCTTGGTCTCCTATTAGGGGACTAATCTCATTCATGAGGGCTCCAATGGCCCTCCCAAAGACCAACTTCCAAACACCATCAGACTGGGGATAAGGATTTTAACAAATGAATGTTTGGGGGAACAAACATTCAGTTTGTCAAAATTCAGAAAGTCAGTCTATAGCAGTTACCCATTGTCATATCTCCCAAAAAGGGAGCATGATTCTCCCTGGCCATTTTTCAACCAACTTCTTTTGTTGGTTATCAGTTAGCTCACTGAATGACTGTCCCTGGAACAACTTCACACCCTGAGTCCAATCAGCTATGGTTGGGATGTGAAGGGGCTGGAGAAGATGGCATGGAGATTGCTTACATGATAGCAAAATAAGACTAAGCATGTCTCATGGAATGTCATGGGCAAGGCAGTTCAGTAGAATCATACTGTCTTATAATTATTTATGAACATGTTCTCCCTCATCCTCTCCTATTGTTGACTCCCTGAGGGCAAACAAAGTCTAATGTCTATCTTCATGCTTAGCATAGTAGCTGGCATCCAATAAGAGCTCAACAAGGGCTTAGTGTATGAATTAATATTGCGGGAGTTAGGAGGTGAGAGAGGATATTAGTCTGGACAGATTTTTTTTTAAATAATTGTATATATGGGATTTGAATTGGATTTTGACCTGAAGGCTAGATTAAGATACACAAAGAGCAAAATGAAAGGCTGTCTAGAAGGAGCAGTGGTTAAAAAAGACTCAGAAGCAGGAGATCAAAAGATGTGATTTGAAGACAGAAAAATAGAGTAATACATGTATGTAACATCTGGGTGAAATGAAGTATTAGAATATTATCCTGAGCTGGGCCATTTCACTGTTCTAAGATCTATTTCTTGTCCTTGTCTGCTCTAAATTTGAGGAAACTACATTTCCTGGATTCTTTTCCCATTTGGCTTCTAGGGAAGATTCAGCTGATGAAAGATAACAGGAGAAGACTAGAGAAAACTCTTCTCACTTAGGAGAAGAGAAGCCAGGAGATTTTTCTCTCCTCTTCCTTGTGCATCATCGCCAGTGACTAAGGCTTCTTCTCTGTAGGGAGATCCTGTTCTGGTTCCAGAGTCTTCCCAACAGCCTTGGCTTTGAAGTTTTGGTAGCAATACCTTTTGTTCACTGGAGGATGAACTTGCTTACCAGTTTCACATAAATACAGTCATCACCTTCTCTTAAGTAGAAAATGGAAATCTAGTAATCCATGGCAGGCAGTGGTACTATAATTGCATAAATTAGTGTATGTGGTTGCTTGAAATGAAGAACCAGTTGAAAGGAAGGAAATTGGAAAATTTGGAGCTGCTGTACTCTACCATGTATTAGTAGTGTTAATTATATTCTGTGGAGGCTGACAACTTCAAAAGCATTAGACAGCTTAGGGAAAGAAAATGCTAAACTCTGGGCTTTATTTAATCTCTTAGCTCAAGATATGGCAAGAAAATCAGAAAGCTTCTAGGGTGGCCCAAAGAATTTCTAATTTCTTATGGCCTATGGCCAGACCATGGCTGAGATTCAGAACCAAATTTATTTATGCAACTTGCTAGAGTAAAATGAAATTGAATTCACTGCTTTTCCAAGTTGCCGTGTTAAAGTTAGAACACCAAACCAGCAGGACCCTGAGACTTAGGATAGGGACATTAAGGTGACCTCAGACTAGCTCCCTAAACATCCTTGAGCCTCCCTTGCCAATGCTTCCTCTCCTATTTGAGGAGACTGACCTTCCCTTGTTTAAAGATTCTGTAATGATCTCATATACAGCAGTTGCCTTGCAAAAAGATGTCTACTCTCCCCTAAATCCTACCTACTACTTTCATTATTGCCAGACCCACTTGTAAAGTCAAATCAGCAAGCCAGGAGAGAAATATAAGGTCTATCCCAAGAGAAAAAAAAAACTTATATAGCAAAATCGTGCAATATCTTATAAATTCATATCACTGATAACCTGAAAAATATAGATGGGAACAGAGTCTATAGGTGTTATATCAGAAAAGATAGAATATAATAATGAGCCAGATACATTACAATGCGATATCTTTACCTGAGGTTCTCATTTGCATGTGCTAAATCAAGCAGCTAGAAGTGTCTCTAATTGTTGGTTGACTGAAACTGGTATTCAGTGGTGGCCTACGTTCAATGACGCTGAAATGCCAGAACACCCGTTATACAATGTATAGAAAGGAAAGCAAAGGGTTTTATAGAGAAGGTCAAACATAGGGTTGCATGAGAAAGGATCAGAGGAATGTGGATTTATTATGTGTAACCTGCTCACCTACTTCCTAGAAGGGCATGTTTCCAGGAAGGGCACCAAGGAGGCAAAGGCATAAAGAAAATGTTAATGAGAGAAGCATCGGCATCCTCAAACGTTCTGCAACAACTGTCCTTTCCAGACCAAAAATGATTGGATTGGTTTTCTGATTTCTAGGGGGGGTTTTTGTTGTTGTTGTTTTGTTTTTGGCAGTTTTTGGCTGAGGGTGGGTTTGAACCCGCCATCTCCAGCATATGGGGCTGGTGTCGTCCTCCTTTGAGCCACAGGTGCCGCCCGGTTTTCTGATTGCAATGGGAATATTGGCAGAGTGGCAGAAGATATGTGTTAATTAATACTTAACCAGCAGAGACAAAGGGCACAATTACCATAGTGGACAGCAGGCAATCAGAACGTTTTGACCCTCAGGAATCTTTGGGGGTACTAAATGACAACAAGGTCCCTAGGAATAAAACAGATGTAAAGCACAAAAAGAAAAGCATAGACTCTCATTTAGTTCCCAGACTAAAATTACTTCACATACTCAGGGCCCAGAGATTTAAGCAAAGTTGGGTCCTCTTGAGCAAAACCATTCAAACATTGTCACAACTGTATACTCCAAACCTTTCCCTAAAGGACCTGTGGCTATTAGCAGGATGAGTGTGCAATAAAGCAAAGGGCATACCTAGACATTTAAGGGGATTATTACACGCTGCTCTGAGTTTATGCTAAGTCTTAGGAACCCCTGAATAAGTTAAGAGCTTTGGGTGGTCAGGTAATAAATGAAATTTGTATCCAAGTCTATCACACAGAGGGCTCAGTGGGTTGTGTAGATCCATTCTGAGTTTATTTCCCAGGCCCTAAATGCATATTTGGACTAGACATGCTTGTCAACTGGCAAAATTCCTGCACTGTTTCCCTGACTCATGAAATGAGGACACTTATAATAGGTAGAACCAAGTAGAAGCCCCTAGAACATCCCTCTCTAACAAAACCATAAGCTAAAAACAATACCACATCCCTGTGTAAACTAATTAGCACCACTCTCAAAGATTTGATAGATGTACCTCTGCTTAATTCCTGTGTTTGACAGGTAGGAAAACTAGATGGTAACTCCACTTGCAGTGTCTGATCCAGATATGGTATCTTTGCTGCAGCAAATCAAAATATTCTTGCTAGCTGGTGTGCAGCTATTGATCTGGAAAATCATTTTTTCCCTCACATCAATTAACAAGGAAAATCAGAAGTGGCGAAGTTGGCTCGGCGCCTATAGCTCAACCGGCTGGGGCGCCAGCCACGTACACCTAGGGTGGCGGGTTCGAATCCCCAGCCCGGACCCGCCAAACAACAGTGATGGCTGCAACCAAAAAATAGCCGGGCGTTGTGGCAGGTGCCTGTGGTCCCAGCTACTTGGGAGGCGGAGGCGGGAGACTCGCTTGAGCCCAGGAGTTGGAGGTTCCTGTGAGCTGTGATGCCACGGCACTCTACCCAGGGGGACAGCTTGAGGCTCTGTCTCAAAAAAAAAAAAAAAAAAAAAAGAAGTGGCGAAGTTTTACCATTCAGAAACAGCAATATACCTTAACAGCCTTACTTCAGGACCATGTCTACTCAAACTCTGTCATAGGATGGTCCACAGGGAACTTGATCATCTGGAGATCCCATAAAACATCACTCTGATTCACTACATTGGTAACATCATGCCGATTGGCTTGGCGAACAGGAAGTAACAAATATTCTAGATGATTTACCACAGGCCTGCCAGAGACACCAAAAACCAGAGAAAGGAATGTTGACATATCCCCATATAGAAGTGGCTCTCAACCAAAGGCAATCTTGTCCACTAGGGGACATTTGGCAGGCAATGCATAGAAAACATTTTGGTCATCACACCAGGGGTTGAGTAAGTTAGTGGCTACAGGCATCTAGCAGGTAGAGGCCTAGGGTGCTTGGATAAACATCCTACAATGCACAGGAAAGCTCCCACAACCACATATAATCAAGCCCAAAATATCACAATTGAAGTTAAGAATACCTGCTATAACTTGTAGTGAGAGTCCAGTTTCTGCACCTGGCACATCCTAAGAAGGAGGTATATATACTCACCCACTTGGGAAACCTGTGTCCCCAGAGAATGAAAAGGTCCTACGACAGGTCCAGGGTGATTGCACACTCTCTCACCACTCAAGCCTAAGAAGTCCAGATGATCCAAAGTAAGGATGGAGAGTAAGGACACTCTGTGAGTCCTTTGACAAACCCCAATAGAAATCTAAAGCACAGAATCCCAGGATTTTGGCACAGTGCTATGCTCTATTTGGCTGAAAGGACACTGGATTCTAGTAGAGGCTGGACATAGATGGATGTCATCAAGATTGATATGCTCTGAGCTGCCCATCATGAACTGCCAGTATAAAAAGTTTAAGCTTATATAGGTCAAGAGAACAGAAGTAAGTTCCATAGGCAGGTGGCTCAGAACCTAGGGCCTCATGAGAAATTCCCAGTTGTTAGAGGAAAAAAAAAAAAAAACTTATGCCTGGCTTAAAGATGGGTCTTGTCCAGGTACAGTGGCTCACACCTGTACTTCTAGCCTTTTAGGAGGCCAATGTGGGAGGATCCCTTGAGGCCAGAAAATCAAGACCAGCTGGAGCAAGAGCAAGATTCTGTCTCTATAAAAAATAGAAAAATTAGCTAGGCATGGTGGTGCACACCTGTAGTCCCAGCATGTAGGAGGCTGAGGCAAGAGGATTACTTAAGCCCAGGAGTTTGAGGTTGAAATGAGCTATGATGATGCCACTGCATTCTACTCTGGACAACAGAGCAAGACCTGGTCTCAAAAAGAAAAAAAAACAAAACAGAAAAACCCAATGGAAACAAAAAGCAACAAAAGATGGGCTTGCACAATATGTTGGAATAGGCTAGAAGGGGGCTGCTACAATATTGCCATTCTGTCCAGAAGTGGCTCTGAAAGAAAAGGGAGGAAGGCAATGCTGTCAGTGGGGAAAACTTTGGGCTACATCATACAAGGAGACATTGCCTGAGGTACAGACCTACTGTGGCTCCTGGGAAGTAGCTAAGCGTTTTACCTATTGCTCAGAGACTTGGAAATAATATTTAAATATAAGTAACAAGGAAATCTGAGGAATAAGTATAGATGGCCCTCCTCAAAACTGATGAATAGTGTGAGGATTTTTGTGACCCATTGAAAGGTTCTGGACCCAAGAATGAAAGATTAGTTCAAGGCATGAAATAAAGGAAAGCAGAATCCCCATTCTGTAGAAATAATGTGGTCTTAATTTCCACCTGGATGCAGGTGGGGTGAAGTCAAGAATGGAATTCCACACATGGGTTATGGCGGATGGGGATTTAAAGGGTCAGAGAGGGCAGCAATTGGTGATATTCCCATTTCCTGGGAGGGACATGAGTCCGACCCTTCCCAGGTGGGTCATGAACCTGACCCTGCCGGGTGGGGCAAGTTCTATTTGGGCAGGTACACCTGATTCTATTACCCATCCCATCCACTGAGTAGGAAGCCCTCAACAGTCTGGTGGGCAAGAAGAGTCAGAGTGGATAGCATCCACTCTGCGGACATCGATTAGTTTCTTTATTCAGTAACAACAACCCTTGTTCTGTAGACCCATGCATTACCAGGGACAGAGACAAGGCTATCCATGGGATCAACAGTATGGACTTCCTTCTCCAAGGCAGAAAGCCCATCCTGCCAATAACAAAGTCCAGCATTGAGCCCCTGCTATGATACCATTCCTTGGAACTCAGGGGACATGTTAAGTGTGTTAACTCTTCCATCAAGGAGGGGCAGAGATTTGTCCTCACTTGAATAGACACTCTTTCTTCTTTCCCTATCCAAAATAGTTTTGCCAACATCAACATCAGTGGACCTAATGGAATCTCATGATGCTGATTCAGTATCATGATATTGCATACAAAGTTGTCAGTCACTGAGGATCTCATTTGAAAGCAAGAGAAATGATGGGCACATGCCTTTGGAATTTGGTAATTTTATCACATACCCTATCATCTGAGAACAACCAGCCTGGTAGACTAGTGAATGGGCCTACTGAAGCCACAATTAAAGCACCACCATTGAGACAACACCCTGTCATGTCCAGTGCTGTCCTACAGAATGGGTATGTGCTTTGAACCAGTGACCAAAAGATGGTGCTGTTTCTCCTACAGACAAAACACCCAGGTGCTGGAAACCATTACAATGAATGTCCCACTGAAAAATTTAACTTTCTTTCTGCACCCTTACACTTTTCTGGTTTCCGGGTCTCTCTTCCTAGCTTAGGCTGTGTTCTTGTCCTAAGAAAAAGTCTTGGGTGCAGATAAATCATATGGAGGTGATCCCAGTAAACACAAGTAAGAAAAGAGGAAAGTGAGGCTGTGAAGGGAGAAGAGCCAAAAGGTGTGTAATGACAAGCAGAAGACCACTGTGGGCAACTGACACAGTCCACCAAGAACCCTCTGAAAACCAGTGTGGAGGCTTGGTGCCTGTGGCTCAAGTTGCTAAGGCTCCAGCCACATACACCTAAGGTGGCAAGTTCAAACCCAGCCTGGGCCCGCCAAACAACAATGACAGCTGCAACCAAAAAATAGCCAGGCATTGTGGCAGGTGCCTGTTATCCCATCTACTTGGGAGGCTGAAGCAGGAGACTCGCTCAAGCCCAGGAGTTGGAGGTTGCTGTGAGCTGTGATGCCACAGCACTCTACCCAGGGGGACAGTTTGAAGCTCTATCTCAAAAAAAAAAAAAAAAAAGAAAAGAACAGAAAACCAGTGTGGAACAAGTGTTAGAATTGTCCCGTGAGAGGAAGGGAAAGTAAAGCATGTACCCACCACAGGACGTTCACACTCTCATGTTTCTGGATTGCATTTTCCTTTGGCAGAGTTACAGAGAAAACCATCTGAAGAGAAGAAGAAAGGACAAAGCTGTCATCGTGTCGGGAACTCTCTACTTCAGCTATAGGTGAACTCAGGTGGTCCAAGGGGACATCGAGAAAAGCATCTACTTCTTCTGCTATAGTTCCTAATAGAGATACACTTTCATCACTAGGGTATACAATTATGGTCCCAATGAATGAGAAGTTGAAACTGCCACCCGACTATTCAGGGGTCTTCATGCCACTGAACCAGCAGCCAGGAGAAGGGTTTCAATTCTGACCAGTCCCATTTAACAAGAGGACTTTGAGCTGCTGCTACAGAATGAGGGCAGGGAAGACTCTATCCAAAATGTAAGGGGAATCACTGGGGCAGCATTTATTCTTCCATTTCCAATAGAAAAGGTTAAAAGAAGAACCTGATAAAGATAAGACTCAATAAAGGCAAGACCACTAGCGATTCAAATCCTTCAAAATGAAGGTTTGAGGCCAGGTGTGGTGGTTCGTGCCTGTGATTTTAACACTTTAGGAGGCCACAGCAGGTGGATTGCTTGAGCTCAGGAGTTCCAGACCAGCCTGAGCAAGAGTGAGACCCCATCTCTAAAAAAAAATAGCTACCTATAGACCCAGCTAGTTGGTAAGCTGAGGCAAGAGGATCACTTGAGCCCAAGAATTTGAGGTTGCTATGAGCTATGACACCATGGCAGTCAAAGCCCAGGGTGACACAGTGAGACTCTGCCTCAGCAAAAAAAAATGATGATGATGATGAAAGTTTGGGTCACTATCCAGGTAAAGGATCACAACCAGCCAGTGTGTTGACTAAGGATAATGAAAGCATGGAATGAACAGTGAAAGAATAAAATGACAGATATCACCTGTGTCCTTATGACCAGTTATAGAAATGACTGTGACAGCTATGCATACATTTGTTATGTATGTATTAATATCAACCAAGTTTTCCCCTTTCATACTATTTTGCACAAAAAAAGTCAATGGCATTTAATTTGTCAATTAGTTCATATGTCACCAGACCATAAGGTGAGAGCCATGGTTTGATAGGGAAAATTATGAATTCCCTAAACATCTTGGACGTCAAGATGGAAATGATGACCAATCTCACCATGCTGAGGAGACCAGGAGGACCTCTTCATTTGTGTGCAGTATAGTTGTATCATGTTGGACAGAACCAGGAAGATGTTGTAACATACAAAGTAAATATTCTGAATTGTGTGGACTGTTATCCATTCCCTCATCTTTCAGCCCCTGCTCTGTTCCAACTCTTAAGAAACTGCATATCCCAGGATCCCTTGACAAATGGCTTCCAGAAATATTTGGCCAATGGGAGGCCCTGACTAGAAGGTGGAAGGAAGGAAGCATCAGAGTACATATCTCTGTCACTCCTTCCTCAGGCAGCATCCCCACATCTCCAGGTCTCAGTAAACAGTTCCTTCTGGTACCAGTTACCTCCACTTGCTGTCCCTCCATCACCAGAAGTGATAGCACTTGTGTAATGTTGCTAATCTGTGGTTTGTCTCATTGTCTATTGTTTGATTTCTCAGCTCTCCTATCAGCTTGTACAATACCTGTATTAATATCTCTCTATGGAGACTTTACATCCTTCATGTTCACATGGATGGAGCTGGAGAATGTTCTTCTGAGCAAAGTATCACAAGAATGGAGGAAAAAGTATCCAATGTACACACCCCTATTATGAAACAAATTTATACGTTTTATATGAAAGCTATAACCAAATAGCCTAAGAATATGGTGAGGGGGTAGGGAGTAGGGAAGGGGGAATGGCTGGAGGGAGGGGGATTGGAGGGATCACTTCTGAGGTTTATTTTACAGGGGTACAAGTGTATCTTTCTAAGAGTGGAATGTGAACGTTTTAAAACAATAACTGAGAAAATGACATGACGGCTGTGTTGACCAGTTTGATGGAAGTATTGCGGATTGCATGTGAAAACCCCACACTGTACCTCAGAAGTGCATTAATGTACATAGTTACCATTCAATAACAAAAAAGAAAGAAAGAAATTCCTCAGCTTTTTTATTTGTCTGGGAATGTCTTTGTCTCTTCTATGTTTCGAAGATATTTTTTCAGGATATACTATCCTAGTGTTTAGTTTTTATTTGTTTGTTTACTTCTTCATCACTTTGAATATGTCATGCTACTCTACCAGATCTATACAATTTCCATTGAGAAGTCTGATGCCAGATATATTGGATCTCCTTCATATGTTATGCTTTTCTTATTTCTTGCTTCCCTAAAGATGTTTTCTTTTATCTATGACCTTTGAGAGATTGATTATTAAATGCCTTGAGGTTGTGTTGTTTGTTTTAATTCTGCTTCATGTTCTATTATCTTTTGTAAATGAATATTGATATCTTTCTCTGCATTTGGAAAGTTTTCTCTCATTTAAAAAAAAACATTCTACTGCTATCTCTCTACCTCCGGTTTGAGGCAAATTAGTCTTAGATTTGACATTTAGGGGCTATTTTCTAGATTGTATGTGTGTGCTTACGTCCTTTTTTTTTTTTTTTTTTTGAGACAGTGTCACTCAGTCACCCTGGGCAGAGTACCATGGCTTCCTTATTCACTGCAAACTCAAACTCTTGGCCTTAAGTAATGCTTTGTCTCAACCTCCTGAGTAGCTGGGACTACAGGTACTTGCCACAATGCCTAGCTAGTTTTTCTATTTTTAGTAGAGATGAGGTCTCACTTTGGTCAGGCTTGTCTTCAGTTCCTGAGCTCAAGAAATCCACCCACCTAATCCTCCCAGAATGCTAGGATTACAGGCATGAGCCACTGCACCCAGCCACTTTTTTCCCTCTCCTTTCCCTCCCCCCTTTTCTTTTCTGTGTATTTCTAAACTGTCTTTAAGTTTGTGAATTATTTCTGCTGTTGCGAGACTAAGATGCATTTTGTGGTTTGTCAATTGAATTTTTCTTTTGTATAATTTCAGATTAATACATGGGCACAAATGATTAGGTTACATTGTTTGCATTTGTTAGGTAAAGTCCAAGTTTTTCTCCAAGCCTTTGGTCCTTGCACCCATATCCACACTGGGGCCATCTTAAGCCAGTAATGCTATCAATCTCATAGACTTATGGTAGTACCACCTTGATGCAAATGAGTAATATAGGGAAGAATTTTCTGGATTACCAGGAAAAGTCTTTCACTCTCTTTCCTCAATCGCTGTGCTGTGGTACTAGACTTAGAAGAGTGACATTGGGGGCGGTGCCTGTTGTGCAGTGGGTAGGGCACTGGGCCCATATACTAAGGGTGGCAGGTTCAAACCCAGCCCTGCCCAAACTGCAACAACAACAACAAAAATAGCCAGGCATTGTGGTGGACACCTGTAGTCCCAGCTACTTGGGAGGCTGAGGCAAGAGAATCACCTAAGCCCAGGAGTTGGAGGTTGCTGTGAGCTGTGACACCACAGAACTCTACCAAGGGCGATAAAGTGAGACTCTGTTCCAAAAAAAAAAAAAAAAAAAAAAAAGAGTGTCATTGCAGTCTGTCATGCTCCGTGCAACTGGGACTGTATGAAGTCACACGTGACCCTGCCCAAACACACTCAAAGCCTGTAGTATCTTCTGCCTGGCTAT
>CAUYTI010065309.1:0-36260 GCA_963575145.1 Galago senegalensis
TTCTGCACAGCCAAAAGCACAGTAAGTAGGGCATGCAGACAGCCCTCAGAGTGGGAGAAAATATTCGCAAGCTATGTCTCCGACAAAGGTTTAATAACCAGAATCCATAGAGAACTCAAACTTATTAACACATTAAAAAACAAAAAAGCCCCAAGTGATTCCATTGCAAGGTGGGCAAAGGACCTGAAAAGAAATTTCACCAAAGAAGACAGGCGTACAGCCTATAGACATATGAAAAAATGCTCACCATCCTTAATCATCAGAGAAACAGTTACTAGTTCTTAGCATAAGTTTGTCATTAGTGACAAGGACTAATAAGTTTCTCTGAAATTGTAACTACCATGTTAATAAAGAGTTTTGGATACAATGTATTAGAGGCTATTGGGAAGAAAAAAATTGAATAAGACGTTAATTCATTTACCGAGGCTGAGATCAGGTTTACACTGATTTGCCCTGCTGTATACATAACACTGTGCATGCCGTTTACATGAAGATGCCGTCTTGATCGTCAATACCTTCAGTATCTGGTTTAGACTTTCATTTCCACTGATTCCAATAGAGTAAATAATTCAGTAATTTGCATGATGTATGCATTCAGTGACACCTTTGGAGAAAATTTTTGCTCTTTCTTCTATTCTTAATTTCAAAATGCAAAATTCATTCAGAAAATATTCCTTACATTTCAAGGAACGTGTTTCCCCCAAAATAAGACCTACCCCCAAAATAAGCCCTAGCAGGATTTCTATGCATTTGTTAAATATAAGCCCTACCCTAATAATAAGACATAGTGATGGGTGTGGCTATGCAGATATGCATTTCAGTACAGAGACATTCCCTGAACATAAGCCCTAGTGTGTCTTCTTGAGAAAAAATAAATATAAGACAGTGTCTTATTTTCAGGGAAACTGGTATTAAAAGATTAGAAGACAGGAAAAATGTTTATTGAAAAGCTCTATGTAAATTGCCTATAAAGCTAGACATTTTACACGATCGCCAGAATGCCTGATCTGAAATGAGTAGGGTCTAAAATATGTTGAAATAATAATTCAGATGAAAAAAAATAATTTTGATGAAAGAAAATACTGGATAATTTGATTCTTCATATTCGTGTCATAGTTATTTATCTGCAAGTAAATTTTTTTCCCAAATCATCTGTATCATCCTAGTTGGAGAGATATGATAAAACACATTTTATAAGCTGATACTATTTTGGACATTGATGAAATGCTATTTAATATACACGACAAATAAGGAGAAACTGCAAATTCTGAATTGATAATATCTTATTCTGTCCTCATTTCTCAGGTATTTACTGTTGAGTCTTCTGAGGAAAAACTCATTTAAAGAGCTCATTGTTTTGGACTGAATTCATCATGAAAATCACAGACACTGTGACCTATTTATAAAATCATTTCGTGGTGAGCGATGATTGCTGTTTGCCAGTGATAATGTAAAGACAGTATTTCTTTGGTGTTTTGCCAACTTTCGAGTCATATTAGGAAAACTTACAATAGTCAATGGTTGCTTTCAAAGTGGAAACACTGGAGGCTTCATATATGAGTAATATAATAAAACTTCTGAATTTGGAAATTGAGAACTGCTACAGATCCTCAACAATTCATGTGTGGGGGGAAAAAAAGATGTCTGTGATACACAAGCAGTGATGAAACATGTAGATACACAAAATTTATTCATAAGTAGGTTACCATAACCTCAAAAGTATTTCTACATATAGTAAAGAGACAAAAATGATCTGGAAATGAGGTTTTAATGTGCCCTGAGTATCTGGTCAATTTCAAATTTTACCCCTGAAAGAATGACAATCACCAGTACTAACCATGACATTTTTATAAAACTTAAAAATAATCCAATGTTGATTCTTTTCACATCGTAAACTTCCAGACTCAGGCCAGGCACAAGAAAGAAAAATAGAATTAGAGAAAGGAATTCACTTTGAGAAGGAATAAGACCTATTTTTCATCTCTATTCTTTCAGATATTTTTGTGGAATTCACATATAAATTCCGTATCTCCATTAGTGGGTACAATTTATTATTTTAAAATCCTTTTCATGATTGCTAACAGATAGGAACAGCTATCTGAAACGTATATATATATATATATATACACATATACATATATTAGGAGTCAATTATTTTACAGCAAAAGAAATACTTATTTTAACAATTCAGGTATTCTCTGACGCATAACAATTTTCTGTAATAGTATGATGCTTTATCTGTGAAAGACTAACTCTTCCCTGTTAGAAGTTGCCGTAAGAAAGATCTGCCTAATGGCAGTCACAGCTCTAATGCCTAATACATGGCCCTATGGCAGTAGCCTTGCACTGAATCCACAGCTCTAATGCCGAATACATGGCCCTATGGCAGTAGCCTTACACTGAATCCACAGCTCTAATGCCAAATACATGGCCTATGGCAGTAGCCTTGCACTGAATCCATCACTCCCCCTGCCGAGCTACCTTCTCCTTTTTCGCTATTTTAGTGCATTGATGTCTTCATGCAGACAGTCAGCAGCCAGGAATCTGGAGTTATTCTAGGCTCCCCTTTTCTTCGTTGCTCACAGTCTTTCACCAAATCAGGTAAATTACACATTTTCCCCTGTTACAGATCTGTCCCCTCATAGCCATCCCTATAGTAGAGCATCAGCCCATGCCTGTATCATCTCTCTGGGCTAATGAAATGTTCCTCTAATTATTCATCAGTCATTCTACTGCTCTGCCTCATGGCTCCATGCCATCAGCTGATAAATTAGAAAATCATTAAATTGGCCATCAAAGGTCCATGCAGTTCTACATAACTTGACACCTGTCTGCTGCCTTCATCTGGTCTCCTTCCAGGCTCTCACCTTGAATGCTAATTGCAGCCATTCCAAATGCCATACAGTTTGCTAACCAGGGCAGTACCTTGGCGGTTTCTATTCATGCTTCTCCCTGCTGGACATTCTCCCCACTCCCTGCCTTCCTTCATGATGCCCCTGCTCTGCTTCTCTGGCTGGAAACGCATACCGTACTCATTTTTCAGCATTCAGCACGAATGAGTAAAACTGATCTTTTGGTTAATGTGCTCTGTACACACACAGGTCTTTCACACCAGCCGTAACACTTCACTGCACGTATCTTCCTTTTTCTATCTTCCTGTGTCAAAATCAAAATCTTTCTAGTGTAGACTGTCTGCTTTATTTGTTATTGTTATTTTTAGCAACTTGCAAAGTTTTAGAAAAATAGTATATTCTTAATACACACTCACTGAATTGATAAAGTAACAAAAGTCCATACCTGGGTTTTCAATAGGTTTTTTAGGTAGAAGTCATATTTTTTGATTAGTGTTAAGAGACACTGTCTGAAAAGATAAAACAAAGATCTTGTTTAAAATTGGGTAGAAAACTTAATTACTTTTAGCACAAACATTTCTCACAAGTTCTCTTTTGCCCAGGATTCTGTAACAAGTGTGGTACAAAAAGGATTAGTGTTGACATGTTTTAAAAACATTCCATGGAGGTGCCTCACAAAGTTTGTGTGACTTGACAGACTGCAAGCATACAGAATCTCAGAATTCACGAGAAATCCTGACAAATTAACCAAACCTTTCAAAGGCTGATCATTTTATCAAACTGCTCTTAATACACAATGTAAGTTGTAAAGGGATTCAGAAGTAGAAAAAGTGGCACGTATTAACACCAAGACATGTTAAGTATGTAAAATCTGGTAGGGAATTACGTTTAGAATTAAAATCAATGGCACATTTTTATGATAGAGTTTTCTCTGACACCAAGTGTCTGCATTTTTCTTTCCTGAGCTTCTCTTATTTTTCCAGCTTTGTCTATGCTTAGGTGGAATGTATGAGGTTTTAGCTGAGATTCTTCTGAATGTCATTGTTTAAAATGTCTTTTCCAAACATTGTTGACTTTACCTTCTTATGTGTTCTGAAAACTGCTGAGTTGAATCGAATCATGGGTCACACGGCCCCAAAACACAGCATTAAAGCACACCAATTTATTTTATAATACCTGTATGCTCATTCCTTGTTACATATCACTTTAGCTGGAGTCCATCTGTCAGTTCAAAGACAAATTTCATAGAGTATGTAAAAGGCAAGGGATGGAAGGAGTGGTCGAGGATTGGACAGTGGGATCATTTTGGGGTAAAACCTAAAGCCATTAAGATCCCCAACGTTGCGCTTATTTCGGCACTTTGCTATTGGATCCTTTATCTATTTTATGGATAAAAAAAAACTATCAGGAATTAGGGAAGGTAAGTGAATTGCTCAACTGCTAAGTGGTAGGCAAGGAGTAAAGGAGGAAGACAAATAAAAGCTCCTGCCATCCAGCCCTTGATCTTTTGATGACACCATCAACCTATGTGAGGAGGGCAGGCCAAGTCGCTCTGTGTCATGGACAGCTAAGTCCTGCACTGGCCTTTATGAGGCTGAGAATGGATCTGGGTGACATAACGTTTGAGAAAGATAAGGGCAGGGGGTGTCAGAAGGGAAGTGAAATAAACCCTGATGGATACATAGACTTGGTTTTAGTCATGGCTGTGGCATTAAATATCTGGGTGATGGCTGCCAAAGTTTTCGATTTCCATGTTTTGGCTTCCTTGCCACAGGAGAAACAGCCCTGGGAGACAGCACTCCCCAGACGATAGTCCACTGCTCTGGAATTGGAGGAAGGGGTGGTGGAAATCAAGTCTGAAGCTGGGCTGTCCATGACCCGTCTCCTCTATTTCATTTGGCTTTGCCTTGATTTAACCCCGTGGCCGCCTACACTGGCACATAGTCAAGGCCATCAGACTTCTGTGGGGAGTGCACGATGGCAGGTAAGACACAGCAGAATGGAAACTCTTTTGCTCACTCGTCTCCTCACAGTCTTTGTTTGCTACAAGGAGCAGCAACTTTCCACCAACCCAGTTCAGAACCATCCTCTGTCTCTCAAGGATTTCCCGCTTTTTAAAGAACCTATCATATTTGACTTGTGGGTGTCTATTTTTCCTTCTCTATTTTCTTTATTTCTGGATTGACTCATTTTGGCAAAAGGAAACCACAGCCTTTGTTCCTATCCTAGGTAAGGAGACTTATCTCTGAACCACACAATTACCTGTAAAACAAAAATGTGGCTATGTCCTAATAGTGCTTTCCAGTCTGAAGTATAGTCTTAGACATTCTTTGATTTTATGGCATGAAGTTAGACATTTTGGGGCAGAAGGGAGATTTACAATGGAAAAAACACAACAGCTTAAAGAAAGAACAGAGCCTTGGCAAATTTCAGACAGACCTGGTTTTAGTCCTTCCACAAGTGACCTGAGTGGCCTTAGGCAAATTATTTGCCCTCATCTAACTTTAGTTTCCTTGATTCTGAAGTAGGATAACGTGTATTATAAAAAGGTTTCAGGGACAATTAGATGAGATAATAAATGCAAAATGTATAACTCCACAGAGTGATTAACCATGATTAATAGTCACTGAAAACAATTATAACTCATCCTTCATATCAGCTTTTACTTTAGAGAGCTTGGAAATATCCATCCCATATCGCATTTTTTTCTGGTTCAGCTCAGAACAACTTACATTCCAGGTCCTTGCCAACTGCAGCACTGAAATCTCTTCTCACGTTAGCTCCCTGATAGGTTTATTCATGTACATTTAGATACAAGGATCAATTAGCATATGTTCATATGCTGTCACTTGAATTTTCCAACTTGAATTTACACTCCTCTGTTTAGGATATGCCAATTATTTTCAGGGAGTTCCAGAAAGAAATTTAAAAACAGGAAATAGTGTCTTTCAAAGTATGGAAATCCAGCTTGATAAAGAGCTTAGTGACACATGCACACCCAAATTCATAAAATGAATGAGGAAAAAAAAGACTTTGAAAATATAATAACCGGCAGCAGAGATATTTTAAAATGCATGTTAGAATATTCTGGAAGGTGTTAGCAGCTCTTCAAATCTATCTGAATAACTGTGGAGGATAGATAATTATTAACAGAATTTGCCAAAGGGAGGTATCTATTAAAAATACAATAGGTTCCACAGCACTCGGGAAAGGACAGTTTTAACAATCAGCCGAAAAATATTGTGATTTGGTATTTGAGAGCTCAGTCAGAAGGTAGTCTTGGAACAGAAATAAAACTTCTTACCTGGATACTTTCCAAATATGCATAAATGCTAGAAGTTGGTTTAGATAAAACTGACTGTGGTCATCTTCATGCTGTAGAGAGCAGAATATATTAATATTTATAGAGTGAATAGAAATGAGTACCAGATAAAAATAGGCCTGTAACTTCCCGCTGTCATTGTATTCACCTATTTTGATAACCCCCGTTCATCATTTTTATCTTTGTCTTAAAGACCTTACAAGACGCTCCTTAACTGTATAGCCTTTTCAATAAGAAAGCAAAAAGCTGAGTTTTTGTTGAGGATAAACCTAAAAGCAACTTATGAATCATCTTAGCATCACCAAGGTCAAATATTAATTTCTCCAGGTAATTAGGAAGACACATTTGCAGCACTGGTTCTCCGGCATGCGTGCACATTTCGTTTTTGTCGCATGTAAACCATGCATGCCATGGTAGTGTCAGGCCTGGCATTTTGCCAGGTGGGCCGGCAGACTCACAATGAACTTCTGTATTTTTCAGCCTCAGCCCATCTTCCTGCCAAAATGTCAGTGTAAGAGAGCTTTCCATTTCACGAACACTTGATTATGCTAATGAATGTCAACTACTGGTAGGTAGGAACTCCAGGAGTTCTCAGTTGGCATTTGGTTTATTCTGCCTATAGACAGAAACTATTCATCTTAACATTTCAGTTCTGTGGCTCATAAACCCACACATACACACCCCCCCAGCCAGTCGACTAGCTCCTCTGCAACATGCCTTGATGAGAGCTCTATGCAAGCATGCAGTGGAGAACGCAATGTTACTCCATTATAGTGGTGCCATTTTTAAAATGAATTTGTGGGGAAAAAAAATCAGAAGATAAATTTTTATATCATCTAAGGTCAAAGAATTAATTTTTATATTGTTTTATTTTGTAAAGAGGAAGAGGGAACAATGCCATCTTACAAAGTAATATTTTAAGTACATGCTATGAAAAGAAACACTTTGTAGAAATGCTGAAAACGTGATGATGTAAGGTGTATGTTCTAGAAATTTACATCTAGAGTCTGGTGACCACTAAAATGGAGCATGTGACAGGGGTCAACAATTTTTTTTCTATGCCTATACTTTAGGCAAGGAAAGGATAGGGAGAGAGAAGAGTCATTAGAAAATGAAGAACAGTCCACCAGGAGGCAGTAAGATTTGAACTGTAATACCTGGAGCGTGCCTTCTTTCAGAAGTGAAAGCCAGAGAGAGCATATAAATGACTTATTCGCACATTTCTGCAGAGTATAATCGTATTTATGTTTTTATGTTTTATTTTTTTACATATGTATGTTTTTACAAATACTTTGCTTTCCAGAATTATTTTTAGAGAGAAAATATGCCTGTGTCATATTGCCATTTATTAGAAAATTTTTTGATTTAGAGTATCTAAAAATCCTTCGGGGGGGCAGAAATTAATGTACATTAGAAACACTTCTTTGTTAAAATTATAAACAGATCTTAAGAAACAGACCAACAAAAGGTTGGAGGAAAATTTCATCAGTTTTCCATGAAATATATCATCAACTTCACTTTTTCTCTGGAGCTGCAGGCCATCTGTTGGTCTTAAAGAAAAACTTACGATGTTTTCTTTTTCTCATGCAGAAACTATTGTAAAATTTCAGTAAATATTCCTTTGAGTTAGAACAAAATCTTGATTTATGATTCATATCTACAATGTTGGCAATACTTTTGATCAAATGTGAGAGAGATAAAAAAAGAAAAAAACATTTTAAAAGGTTCATTAATTCATATCTAATTAAGGTAGAAGCTTTAAAATTTTGAAATCTGGAATGATTTCTAAAGATAGTCAATCTGCTTTATGTTTGGAACAACCTCTTCTCTTAGAATAAAAATTAAACTATCTTGTTTTGGTATAATATTATCAAATTTAAAATAGAAAGGCTATCCAAGATAAGCTGAGTTTACAATGCTTTTCACAATGAGAAAACTGTAAAGTATCTACTAAAAGACAACGGTGTTAATAAATTTAATAAAATTATAAGAGACACTATATCCCTAGTATTGTGTGAGAAAGAGTACTATCAAAACAATTTTGCAAAATTTTGCAAAAAAGAATAAATGTGTGGCTTACTGCTGAAATACTCAAAATCAAAGAGAATTTTGACATTACTTTAAAAATTAGAAGCAGGAAAACATTCACTCTTCCTTTATGTTGTATATAAAAAATTTTAGAGAGCAAATCAAGTGTAATTATTTTAAATATAGCAATTCAGACAATGAAAAGAGTTACAAATTGGTAAACTGGCTCGGTTATATTAAATTATATATAGCATATAACTCAGAAACAAAATTTTCCAAAATTTACTTTAAAACCAGCACGATTATCTCTTTTTAATTTTCTTGTTACATGTAGAATCTGCAACTGAGAGTATAATTTATTTTGTTCTATGGGTATTGAACATTCATAGAAAAAATTGTGACATATGGAATTGTTGCTACATCGACAATAATTGTGACACGACCATGTGCACACTATTTTGACATAACACACAGCTGCCCATATCTCTCGATAGTTTTAGCATTGTAAGTATTCAAAGTTCAAAGATAAACTAATATCAATAATGTTTTAAAGTTTTTAATAATGAAGAACTGAAATAGCACACAGTCTACCATCTTAATTACAACTCAGTAGCTCATATTATGGAGTCCTATTAAGTGGAGGAGCTGACTTCAGCTCCTCATAGTTCTCAGTTGAGTTCTCATAATAACCACACTAGGTAAGCACTACTATTATTTACATTTTTTTTTTTAGACAGAATCTCAAGCTATCACCCTGGGTAGAGTGCTGTAACATCCTAGCTCACAGCAATCTCAAACTTTTGGGGTTAAATGATTCTTTTGCCTCAGCCTCCTAAGTAGCTGGGACTATAGGCACCTGCCAAAATGCCTGGCTATTTTTTGGTTACAGTTTAGCTGGCCTGGGCTGGGTTCCAACCTACCACCTTCAGTGTATGCGACTGGCGCTGTAACCACTGTGCTATGGGTGCCAAGCCTATTTACATTTTTTTTGAGTTAAGAAATTGAAATGCAGAGAATTTTGCAATTTTCTCATGAGAAAAATATTTGAATTGAGCCATATGAAACCACAATCTCTGCTTTTAATCAAGATACCAAATGAACAAAATTTATCATTCTTCATTTTTTATAGTCACAGCTCTAGGATTTAGACATAAAAATAAGCACCACGACTCATCTTTCATACACATCGACATCAGGGCTTCTGCTCTCAACTCTGGAAGTATAGCTACCTTTTCCTGCCATGGATATGTCGCATTGAACTTTGTTATATATGTTTATATATTGTCTGTCTCTCTATTAAGTTGTGAACTCTACATTCTAGGAATGGCAAGTACTCTGTGAGACATGTAAAAAGTGGTCAATAAACATTTGGTGAATTAATCAGTCATTATTAGTTTAGGTGGATTAATATTATACTGTATGAAGTACTTAACCCAGCTCCTAGAAGTAAACTCTTAAAATTTTAATAAAATGCAATGTCTTCTCTGGTTGTACCTGTGGCTCAAAGGAGTAGGGCGCCAGTGCCATATACTGGAGGTGGTGGGTTTAAACCCAGCCCCAACCAAAAATTGCAAAAAAAAAAAAAAGAAAAAAAATGCAGTGTCTTCTCCTATGGAAGGTAACACTAATAAATAAATAAATAAATAAATAATACCCAAAGAGCCAAGATTTGGACCAAAGAAGATAGGAGCTACAATTTGGAGAGATGGAGACATGGAAAGCCTATCTCATATTTTATATGGACGCTAAAATTGCTCTTTAATTGTAAGTCAGTGCTGGTTGAAAGCTCCAGACAATAAGCTCTTTGAGAGCCAAGATCTTATTGCTGTTGTTCACTATGCACTAGCACAGGGCCTAGTACATAATAAATACCTATTGAATGAATGGAGGATATACAAACACCTTTACCATCAAGTGTATTACCAAACTGATAAGAACAGATACCACACTTGATCTAGCCAAAAGGCTGAGAAGCAATCATGTGTATTATCAAATTTTAAATAACAGTGTCAGTACTAGGAAAAGTTGTGGACGAGAAAGGTCATTTATACTCTTTGCCTATGAATAGTTGAATTAGCCAACAGCTGATGTATTTATTCTAGAAAGTAAAAGTTGTGAGTTGAGCCAATAAACTTTAAAAAGAACCACGTAACTTCATTCCCTCTATGATCCAAATGACATATTGAAAAAGAGGCATTTCCAGTAACAAATACACACTATACACCCAGGGATGACTACATGCTTGTTCCCAGACAGGATGGCAGAGGTGATACCAAGGACATTGCACCAGCTGACATTATAATACAGTGAGCCCTCTGACCAGTCCAGCTCTGTGCACGTCCTGTTTTCCTTATTTACTGGCTGTGAGATTTAGGGCTATTGATTTAATCTTTAAGCTTTTCAGTACTGTTATTTATATAAGATAGGAAAATAATAGTACTTATCACTTATTTGCTCTTGGGCTATTTGAATTAATATATTTAAAATACTGAGAACAGTGCCTGACACTTAATACATGTATAATACGGTTAGAGCGATTAAAACACCTATCATGCCCCAGACTTTGGGCTACACAGATATAGCCATGGAAAATAAATAAAAAAAAAATTATCTATCTAGAGAGGCTATAGTTTTGACAAATTACCCTGAAAACCTTTAAGAATAGCCTATAAAATCTAAGCATATGTCCCATACATTGGTAGCAATGTGTAGACTCCGAGGACTCAAATCTATGCTCCTCTGCTCATAGTTTTATGATTATAATTTTTGGAAAGTTGTGACACCACCCTGGGATTCAGTTTCCTGGTTTTTAACAGTGTTTGCCTTGTAGAATTATTGTGGAGATTAAATGTGACAGAAATGTTAAAATCCTAGATACAACATGTATGCTCAGTACATATCAGAAGAGTGGAGTTTTTATAGATTTTAAACTTAACCTTCATTTACATGGGTCTGCAATGTTAGTGATCTGTGAGTTACTACCAATAAGCTATTGTTTTAGCAACACATACATTCAAATCACATATATTTTCTTTTCTTCACCCGTGTTGCGATGAAACGTGATGATTTCAGCTTTCCTCAACATGGAGGGCAATTGGAAGAATATTAAGTTTATTAATATTGAAGGTTTATAAGGTTTCTTTGTGAAGACTTCAGATGTACAGCCTGGGAGCTATCAACAGCAGCTGAATGCGTAGCCAGATCCAGAAGGTACTTCTAAACAACTCTCTTCTGGCTTCATTGGGTTACGGTCCACAGAGATACATGGCAACCTAATGTACTACCTGATATTTTTTATGATCAAACATATACTAGGAAAAAAAAGTCATGTACTAGAAGTCTGCTATCTAATATAAATGAGATATTTTTACCTAAAGCCAGTCATTGGAAGATTCTACAGATAAAAACTACCAAAATATCAATGTTCACTGCATAATGTGCAATTTGAGTTAGAAGTAACTCGAGACATCACATGGGCACTAAAATTTGCATCTAACAGTATGAGATTATGTCATTAAAGATATTGATCCTTTTCTAGATTTATTATATATATTATGAATATTAATCTGTCCCAATTTAAGCTGTGCCAACATAAACAGTTCTTGAATAGCATAAGAACTGTTATTTTTCTTCCTTCAATCATTTTTCATATTTTCCATCCCATTTGCTTCTAAGTGGATACATGCAATAAATGTGATGACCTTAATAAGTTTCTCTAAATGATTTTTCAAAGAAACCAATTCACTTGTTAATATACTGAGTGTGTTAGCTGGTCTTCTATAACAAAATACTGTAGAACACACTGGCTAAACTTAGACATTTATTTGTCACAGTTCTAGAGCAGTGTTTTTTAACATTTTTTATCTTAGGGCACACTTGAACTTATAAACTTCTCAGGCACAGTTAAATTATGTTGATTAAAGAAAGAATATACCTACTGAGCTCTGAACTTCTTTTGAAAATTATTTAATTAATGATCTTAAAAATTTTTGGCAGCACACCTCAAAGATGCTCTCACAGCACACCAGTGTGCCATGGTACATTGATTAAAAATCACTGTCCTGGAGTCTGGGAAGTGAAAACTCAGAGTTGGAGTGAGGGCTGTCTTCCCAAAGTATGGGTAGCTACCTTCCTGCTGTGTCACATGGGAGGAAGAAAGAGAAAGAAAGGGGGTGGAGAGAGAGAGCACACCTGCTTTTTCATAAGGGCACTAATCTCTTTTTAAGGACACTGCTAATGGGTGCATGTGGAAATACTTAAGGGAAGAATCAAATCTTCATGTGCCTTCTTTATTAGTAATAATGGTTTCATAAATTTGAAACCAACATTCAATTATTAGTTGCAAGTAGACTGGAAATTAAATTAAGAATAGGATTGCAGAAGAATAGACAAAAGGAAAACAGAGACAGGAGAAGAGTTGATTTGAGAAATTCCTAGTTTTCAGGGCAAAGCACTGTCGGGACTTCCCACTTGAAAATTCTGAAAGCTGGCTGGGCGCCTGCCATCTACACGGCAGCAGGAAGATGGCCAGATGTTGTGGAGGGCACCTATAGTCCCAGCTGCTTGGGAAGCTGAGGTAAGAGAATAGCTTAGGCCCAAGAGTTTGAGGTTGCTGTGCACTGTGATGCCACAGCACTCTACCCAGGGTGACAGTTGAGATTCTGTCTCAAAAGGAAAAAAAAATTCTGAAAGCTGTCTAAGCTGTCTTGCTGGAACTTCTCCCCCGACCTACACAGCGCTCCACCGTCACTATCACTCTCCAAGCCTGTGAGGAGGTTCTGTGCCAGGGCAGGGTGTTTGCTCAGGGAGAGTGATTTTGGAGAATTAAGAAGGTAGAATTTGGGGGTGCCCATAGCTCAGTGGTTAGGGTGTCAGCCACATGACCTGGTGCTAGTAAGTTCAAACTCAGCCTGGGCTTGTTAAACAACAACAAAATAGCCGGGTGTTATGGTGGGCACCTGTACTCCCAGTTACTAGGGAGGCTGAGGCAAGAGAATCGCTTGACCCCAGGAGTGTGAGGTTGCTGTGAGCTATGATGGCACAGCAGTCTACCGATGGTGGCAAAGTGAGACTCTGTCTAAATAAAAAATAAAAAAAAAAAAAAAAAGAAGAAGAAAGAAAGAAAAAAAAGAGAGAATATACAATGTTTAAACTTTGTTGTGCTCCGGACCAGATAAGGAGATGAAATCTCTCTTTTCTTCTGTCACCTTAGTTTGGCCAGAGGAGTCTATCTGTCTGGACACAAGGCTTTGAGGGTATTAAAATCACATCTGTGGTTTGTGAGTGTGGTCCGACAGGGGTATTTTTCTGATCTCCTGCTCCTGGTCTGTATAACTTTCAGACTATGTTTGTATTATCATAAATGCCTTAAAACAGTGGTTCTCAACCATCCTAAGGCCATGCCCCTTTAATACAGTTCTTCATGTCGTGGTGACTCCTGACCATAACATTATTTTCACTGCTACTTCATAACTGTAATTTTGCTACTGTTATGACTTGTAATCGCGACCCAACCACTGCCTTAAAACAATAAAAGTAACAAGTAAATCCATACAATTAACATCGTTAGTTAAGGAATTAGTTTAGTAAAAGAAAGGAAAGCACAGCAAGAACCATGACAGAATGGTCTGCCATGCCTTCATGAGATGCACGATTGAAACACTGATGTATGAAATAAATACAGGGCTAACCTGGTATTTGAGGTGGCATACTGGAAGTCGTGAAGAAGGATATGCTGTCTCCCAAATCCCTCGCTGCTCTTAAAAACTATTTATTTGTTTTTGTTTTCTTTGTTTATTGCCTATTATTTCCTACATTTTCTTATAATTCTGATGGCTCCCTGCCCCACCAAGCCACTGGAAGAAAACCCATAGCATGTTGGGGCTGGTTCCCAACCCACTTTCTTCATGACCTCACCTCAACCTAATTACCTCCCTAAAACCCTTCCTCCTAACACTATTACTTGGGTCTTCTTCAACTGATAAATTTGGGGAGGCTGTAAACATTCAGAACATAACACTAAGGTGGTGGTAATGTGTTCACATTATTGCTTCTTACAAATTGTTCACAGGCATTTAGATGAAATATTTCATGTTTCAATAAACACATTCAAAAAACATATTTCTTACGCTCCATAATTCCACCTTGGCAACAGTCAACAAAAGATATAAAGATCAGCTTTAAAATGATTCGTTTGCTCATTGAAATCATTGCTAAGAAAATCTTACCTTTCGAGATAACTTTCCCAGAGACTTTCTATTTTTCTGAAGACGAAGTTGAATAACAGATTTATCTTTCTGAAACATTTTGTGGCTCCCCAAGCAGTGATCACTAAAGGAAAAAACACGAACATAATTGTATCTTCCCATCATACTTATAACACACCCAACCTCTGCATTTTTCTCCTTGATTCAATTTTCTTTCATTTTTGGAAGTTTCGTACATGTGTGTGTGTAAATTAATAAATCAAGGGGAAATATAAAACTATATCATACATAAGAAAAATATTGCAATTATTTTCAAACTCCTTGAGTTAGAAAATAGACACACTTAGAATGGTCATAATAAACCATAATATAGAGCACTTTACATATTCCAAGTTAGTTTTACTCAGCCATCTGAAAGCTCCCAGCTGAGGATAACATGCCTCTGGATGGTCTCACTGATGCCACCGAGTCTATGTGTGATCACCGTCCTGAGGAAGCAGAGGGATGGCTTGGAAAGGTCATAGGCTTTGGAGACAGATTTACTACCTCTATGACCTTCTCTGTAAATGCTGTAATTTTGACAAATGCTATTTTTTAATACTAAGAAACACACCAGAATGGCAAATATTAGTATTCACAATCTGTATTTATGTCCATTCCAATACCAGCTGTTAGTCTAGCTAGAATCTTGTCCTGGGACTATCTATGGGGCTCTTATATTACTCACTGAGTTGTTATTTTTGCCACCAGTCTAGATGTAAGCATGACCAGTGCAATTCTTGACTAGTATTGGTTCTCTTTCCTCCTTTCCAAAGTTCTGCTCCAATGGCCTTTCTTTAGAATCCATCACCTGTACTCAAGTTCCTTTCCCTTCACATCCCTCTACCCCAGCTCCTCTTCCCATACTTAGAGTTCTGTTTTCCTATTCCTATTTCCAATTTAAGAATAGAGACCCACCTTGCTCCCAAAGGTTCCTTTCCTCCTTGTCTTGAACTCTGAACCCAGTTCAAAGAATTCAGCTTCCTATATGACCACTATCTTCTTCTTTTAAATGACTTTATTTGACCTACCCGTATGTACACCTCTTACTAGAATTATCAGGCAAAATACAAGAGGTCTAACTCATACACAAATTGAAGAAAATGAATATAATAATAATGTATTTAATATAAGTATAATATAGTATTGTAATATAAGTATGTTCCATTAGTATTTGATACATACTTATACTAGAAATTTTATGTGTATACATATGCCCACACCACACAGAAATTCAAATATAACTGGATGACTTGTATTTTTATTTTCTACATCTGCACTTGCCAGTTATACCCTTTCCTAAAATTAGGTCCTAATTCTTTCCTTATACGTGCATTTGCCTCATTGTATATGTCCGTGTATATTTGTGTGTGTGTGTGTGTAGGGATGGGTGTTTGTGTGGGGGAGTTTGTCACCATAATTATCATATTTGGAATCATTATCAGATTTTGGAAGAGTCCATTTTTTTTCTATACAGTAGAACTTCCATGGTTGACCGCCTTCCTACATTGCCTACCTCCTTAAATTGACCTAATTTTCTTTTTTTTTCAGTTTTTGGCTGGGGCTGGGTTTGAACCCACCACCTCCAGCATATGGAGTCAGCGCTCCACTCGTTTGAGCCACCGGCACCGCCGAAATTGACCTAATTTTCATAGACCAGACGTGCACCACATACATGTATCAGTATAGTAGTCCTAGTTCTTTATGTTGACCACTTTCCTATATTAACCAGTTTGTTACAGTCACTTGGGGGGTCAGCTTACAGAGGTTCTAGTATAATGTTTTTCAAGTGACATTGAATAAATATATTCCCATGGAAACTATTCAATTATACTAAACTTTGCAAAAGAAATTAAAAACCAAACCTTTTTCTCTACTTTCCAGAAAAGCAGTTAGTAAGAGTTCATTGAACTTTCACTAATAGGCTAAAATAAACGTGTGAACACATGTATATTTCTGTTATAAATGAGATAATTATTTTATGTTTATTCAGACATGGGTATTTGCCAGTCATTTTTTTGAAAATGAACACAGTTATGCCTACCACTTTAAGGAAAACAACTGAACCTTTAAGCCAAAGCAGAATTTTGTAAGACTTGTATCTCTCGATAGGAGCTTGTCAGCTTCCCCATATTAAAGACTTTTTGATACAAACAATGCTAATGTGAAATGATGTCATTTCTTGTTATTTTATAAGGAAATATATCAATGTTTAGAAGATACGGAGATCCAGTGAACAAATTTATGTTAATGACAGTGCATGTGTTTCCAATTTTGCATGGATAAAAGATACCTCGGTAAGGCAGGAGAGACCAACGGATTCTAAGAAGCCTGGTGTGAAAATTTCATTGATAATTTTCATATTCCACATTTCAACTAAATTTTAAGATAATATCTATCACTTGTTGATTTTCATGTAGCACATGTATCAAAGAATGATACACACAGTTAGCTGAAAATACTATTAAAATGCTCTTCCTTTTGCAGATTTATGTGTGTGGGAGGCTAATTTTCTTCGTATACTTCCACCAAATCAACATAGTGCAATAGATGGAAGGCGGAGGCAGAATGAGTATTCAGCCGTCTTCTATTAAACCAGACAGTACAGGATTTCTAAACACCTAACAATGCTATGCTCCTCACAGATTATTTTGTGACACATAGTATTGCTTATGAAATTATGTTATTTTTTTAAATTTTAAACCTTTTAATTCTTATGGGTTCATAATATTTGTACGTATATATAGGGCACATATTATGTTTTGCTACAACCATACAATGTAATTAATCAAGAGTAATTGGAGTATCCATCACTTTAGGCATTTATGAATTTTCCTTTGTGTTAGGACCATTATATTTCCACTCTTTTAGTTATCATAAAGTAGACCCTAAATTGTTGATTATAGTCACTGAGTTGTGCTATCACATATTGTTAATTCTAACTGTATTCTTGAAGTCATTAACCTTCCACAATTTATCTCCCCTCCCTGCTATCCTTCCCTGCTCTTGGTAACCATTATTCTACTCTGCCTCCATGAGATGAACTGTTTAATATTTAGCTCCCATAAATGAATGAGGCATGCAAAATTTGTCTTTCTGTGCCTGGCTGATTTCACTTACCATAGCATTCTCCAGTCCCAGTCATGTTGTTGGAAATGGTAGGATCTCATTCTTTTTGTGGCTATAAGTATTCCATCAAGTATATGTACCACAATTTCTTTATCGATCATCCATTGATGGACACTTAGGTTGATTCCAAATCTTGCCTATTATGAATAGTGCTGTAACAAACACAGCAGTACAGATAGCTTTTCACTTTTCCCTTCTTTTGGAATGCACCTATCACTGGGGTTGTGGGGTCAAATGGTAGTTTCACTTTTAGTTTTTTGAGGAACTTCTATATTCTTCTCCATGGTGGTGACACTAATTTACATTCCTCCAATAGTGTATAATTTCCACATCCTTGACAGCATTTGTTATTGCCTATCATTTTTGACAAGAGCCATTTTAACTGGGGTGAAATATCTCATGGTAGTTTTCTTAATTTTTAACAAAATTTTTTGGGTGGCACCTGTGGCTCAGTGAGCAGGGTGCCAGCCCCATATACCTAGGGTGGTGGGTTCAAACCCAATCCTGGCCAAACTGCAATAAGAAAATAGCCATGCGTTGTGGTGGGTGCCTGAAGTCCCAGCTACTTGGGAGGCTGAGGCAAGAGAATCACCTAAGCCCAAGAGCTGGAGGTTGCTGTGAGCTGTGACACCATAGTACTCTACCGAGGGTGACAAAGTGACACTCTGTCTCTTAAAAAAGAAATTATTTTTAATTATAATGAAAACATAAGAGGGTACTACCAGCCATTATTATTTGCAACCAAATCAATCAATTAAAAAAGGGAAGGGGGAACTAAAAGTTTTTTTTTTAAACTGAGTTTTGTCTATAAAAAAATATGTGGTTGCTATAGTTTTATATATTTAAAAATTTTTATCTTAATAAACATGTAATAAAGTTTATTATTAATTTTAATTCAATAATAAATGCATATTTTTAAGTTCGTCAATTTTATTTTTCAATATTGTACATATCAATAGACATAGCCTGCCAAATTCTTCTTGGTTTGCTCAAAAACTTTTAAATTTTAAAGGAATCTGAGATGAAAATATTTGAGAACTCCTATTGTAGAACATAAAAAGAATTATGGATCTCAATCATTATGTTTTGTAAAGGAAACAAAGAGTGTTAATTCAAAAGTCAAGTAAGTTTAGATAGGTTAAAGAAGCCCCTGATAACTTGTTTTCTTTCTTAAGTTTACATTAGTATTATTTCTGTTATTATGTTAACCTTTGTTCCATTTCCATAGGGCTTCATTGTTTGTTTTGTGGAGTGAACAAACCTTCTAGTAATTCTTATGGAGACAATTTATGAACATTAAGTATTTCTATTTATGAGCATGTCTTTGAACATAATTGCCTGTGAATCTTGGTTTGTTAATTCCAGGATGCTAGAAGTATTTTTACAAACTATTATTGTGCTAGAATTGTCACTTAAGATTAAATTTCTCCTGTTATTCAAAGAACTAAAAAACCGCAAATAATCATCATGCTTTCCAAAAGGTGTGAACTACTCTTCACCACTTTGCTATCACTACATTTGGTAAGGCCACCATATTGACTAGCCTGTCTTTAATGATGGGAGCTAGGCTGTCTAGGATTATAGCCACTAGACACAGTGGCTGCTGAACCTAGTCTGAATTAAGATGTGTTGTAAGTATAAAATGAACACTAGATTTGAAGACATCACAAAAAATGATGTAAAAGATTTTAATAATTTATTTTGATTAGATGTTGAAATGATATTATCCTTTTACTGAGTTGAATAAACTATAATATTGCAATTTATCTCCAAAGGTTCTATTCAAATTTTCTTATTGTGGCTAGGAGAAAATTTAAAACTACTATATGACCCATGTGATATATATATATATATATATATATAAATTTTTTTTTGGATGATGCTGTTTGAGAGAAAATGAAAAAGAGGAGAGAATCAAGCATTAAGGAATAGAAAGACAGTATGCAGAATTTAATGAATATATACAATAAGGAATAGCAATTTTATTTTTGAAAATTCTAACTATCATATAGCATAGAAAGAAAGGTTGTCATATCACAAGAAAGAAAAGTGAAAAGCATGGGGTCTAAGATGGGTCATCAAAAGGCACACACACATGCACACACGCACACAACTTTTATTTAGCATGAGCTCTTTCGTTGGAGTATTTCTCTCAAATGACAGTGTATACAGAGTATCTACCAAGGAAGACATTTGCTCTAGTAGAACATAATTGAATTAAAACCAAATGCAAGTTTTTATGGCATTTTTTTGTGGTTGTTAGCTGTTTATTAAAGATGAGACCAAAGTTAATTTTAGAATGTTAAGAAAGGCACTTTGAAGGAGATTAAAAACTAAATTAAAGTAACTCAAGATATTTTTATTGAATGATTAACACAACATACTTTTTTTATCATGTATGAGGAAGCTCAAAATATAACACATTCCTTTATATACTCTCACATGATTCTGTGATTTTTATAAGTGGAAGATTAATATTAAGTACAAGAGAAATGTACTTTATCTCTTTTCTCAAAATAAGTCTTAAAAGTTGTAATAGAGTGGATTATAATATGTAGAGCCTTAGGCTGTTCTGAACGTGTTGAAAATAATCAATTTGTTCAAGGTTGCTAAATGAAGTCCTTAATTATTTTTCCTCCTAGCAACATATACAACTCAAGTTATTACCGCTAATGAGTGTAATCCATTACTTTAAACTGCATATAATATAACTTAGTCTTTTCCTCACTAGTAATTAATGTTTTCATTTTTACTCTGACTATAAGGCAATTCTAATTTATAGTAAAATGTTTTAATGAAAAAATTAATACAAATTGTCATATGATTAGGTATTGTTTCTTAAATAATAGAAGTTTTTCATAAGAAGATTGTTTAAAAATTTTAATTAATGGAATTTAATTTTTGAATAACATTTTCTCAGTCTAATAAGAGGAATGCATTTTCTTTACTTAGAGAGGCTAGAAGAAAGAAAGAATACCCCTGGCTGGGTAGCCAGATCAATCCACTCAAATAAAGAGATAGATATCACATGGTTAATTTAAATTTAAAATATATGGCTATTTCAAAGTAAGATTTATAATGTCTGTGAACTTTTTCTTTCTTTCTTTCTTTTCTTTTAATTTAGAGGTTAAATCTTGCCCAGGCTGGTTTTGAACTCCTGAGCTCCAGTGATCCTCTCAGCGTGGCCTCCTCAGTATCAGGGAACATAGGTATAAACCCCACCTAGGGTAGCTCTTCTTTTCGTTCTTTAAAAATATTTTCTAGCTCCTTGGTTTGAAGATTCCTTAATAACAATTATAGTATTAAAAAGTTTTATTTTGTTTAGTTTAAATCAAACATATTAAATCTGGCACGGTTGTAAACAATAGGTCCATGAAAGAATATTCAGTTTTTCCTGAGGAAGCACTTGTGGTGTACTACTGACAAGGCAGTCGTGATTGGCTCAGAAAAAGCTTTCAAGGATAGTGAATTTCATTATTTCACACAGTAGCTAATAAGAATTGTTTTTAAGTTGAAATAGAAAGTAAAACTTAAAATAAGACTTTTATGAGAAGAAACTATTTAAATCACATAGGTTAGTTCCATCTACCACAGTCTGTGCCCATGTGTACCATCAAGGGCCTGAAGACAGGCCAGCTCCACCTAAGACTTCCCCCAAACATAACCCCCTGGGGGCCTGGGAATCACTCCACAATATCTGACATCCCAGGTATGCATGTGCAGTATCAAGAGGCCTGACAAAAGACCTATTCTATCTACTGCTACTGCCTAAACATGCCACTGGGACCCTGGGAATCATCATATCCCTACCACAGCCCATGCCAGCACACGCTATCAAGGGCTCTGAGAACAGGTTTGCCTCACTCTGTGCTGTACCCCAAGTATCAAGCACACTGGCCAGAGGGCTGGGTATCATACAGTCTAGACTGTACCTCCAGGCATCAAACATACACTTCAGGAATCCTAGTAAGACACCCAGACCCCCTGCTGCCAGTACCCTAGCATGCCATCTGGGGGGTTAGGGATAGACCTGCTTTGCCTGCTGCTTTTGGCACATTTGCACCATCAGGGAGCTCAATAACAAGTGTGATTGTGTGCCACTGATACCCAGGTATACCATCTGTCACCCTTGGGATTGCTTGGCCCCACCCCCTACAGCCTCAGGGGTCCTAAGGATAGGTTCACACTCGTACACTTCCACTACTGGTATCAATTAATGGGCACCACCAGGCCCTAAAAATTGGCCTTTCCAGCTCATTGTTGGCACTGTTGGCCCCAGTGTATGCTGTTTAGGAGCCTAAGAAGGCCCACTTCTGCTACTGATGCCACCAATGCCAGGCCTACTGCCCAGACCCCCAACGATTTGCCCAAACACCTGGCACACTGCTAGACCTAAGAATTCACCAATAAGCTCCTGAATCAGCCCACTTGAATCAGGTAACACCACTGCCCTGTGCCCTGCCTGCCCACCGAGGGCCCAAGGCATTTTGGCCTTCCACTGACACTGCTGGTGCCCAAGGGCCAGTCCACTTGGTGTCCTTAATGCCAGCAAAGTATCACCAAGGCTACCAATAATAACAACAGCCTGGCTCGGCGCCTATAGCTCAACCAGCCAAGGCGCCAGCCACGTACACCTAAGGTGGCGGGTTCAAATCCCCAGCCCGGACCCGCCAAACAACAATGATGGCTGCAACCAAAAAAAAAATAGCCGGGCGTTGTGGCAGGCGCCTGTGGTCCCAGCTACTTGGGAGGCTGAGGCAAGAGACCCGCTTGAGCCCAGGAGTTGGAGGTTGCTGTGAGCTGTGATGCCACGGCACTCTACCCAGGGGGACAGCTTGAGGCTCTGTCTCAAAAAAAAAAAAAAACAAAACAACAACAACAGCCTAAGCCACTAAGGAAATAACAGACACTGCCAAAGCCGATTATAGCGATTATAGCTAATGAAAGCACACAGAGGCTATACACAGCGGCATGCACTTAGAATCAAAGGTAAAGGGCCCTACTCAATCCACACTACAGACATATCTGCAGGAAAATATCTTCCCCTACAAAAGCCAATTCAAAAGTTGGAAGAAGTGATTGCTACAATAATTGGGCAGCTATCAACATAGGGACACCTCTAAAAGTATACTGTAATACCCCAGCAACAGAATCTAACAAAAAAGATGACTACATCTTGATGGCGGGGTGTGGTGATCATGCCTGTAATTCTAGCCCTCTGAGAGGCTGAGGTGGGTGGATTGCTTGAGCTCAGGATTTGGAAACCAGCCTGAGCAAGAGTGAGACCCCATCTCTACTAAAAACAGAAAAATTAGCCAGGTGTTGTAGAGGGTGCCTGTAGTCCCAACTACTCAGGAGGCTGAGGCAGGAATATTGCTTGAGCCCAGGACTTTGAGGTTGCTGTGTGCTATGACACCAAGGCACTCTAGCCTGGGGCAACAGAGTGAGACTTTGTCAAAAACAAACAAAAAAACACCTTGAAAAATAATTTAATATAATAATATTTTAAAAACTACAGTAAAATACTAGAGAACATAGATACAGTATAAAGAAATTTTAAAAACCCTCAGGATCTGAATTAGAAATCTAACAAAGAAATTGAAATTGTAAACAAGAACCAAGCTGAAAATCTGAAACTAAAGAGTTCAATGTACACAATGAAAAATACAATTGAAAGATTTAGCAAATAGATTAAGTCACACAGAAGAAAAAATTTCAGAATTTGAAAATTGGTCTTTTGACAGTCAGACAAAATGAAAGCAAGAAAGCAAGAATAAGAATGGGGGGAAAATAAACCAACATGTGACACATGAGACACCAGAAAGCAACCAAATAGTAAAAGTTTGGCTGTTGCTGAAGGAGAAGAGGTGGTCCAAGTCATAGAAAACCAATTTAACAAAGTTACAGCTGAAAAATTCCCAGGTCTTTTAAAAGATTTAGACATCCAGATATAGGAAGCTCAAAGATTGCCCCAAAAGATTCAACCCTAAATAGCCTTCTCCAAGACACATTAAATTAAAAAAAGAATTGTGAAATTAGCAACAGAAAAGCAACTGGTTACTTATCAGAAAACCTCAGTCAGACTAACAAAGGATCTCTCTGCAGAAACCTTACAGGACAAAAGAGAATGGCATAATATATTGTAAGTTTAGAAAGGAAAAGAAGTGAGACAGGAATAATATATACCTAATGAAGCTATCCTTCAAAAATGAAGTAAAAATATAATCTCTTCAGATAAGCAAATTTGAGTAAATTCATCACTAGTAGATTGGTCTTATAAGAAATGATGAAGGGAGTCCTGCATATGAAGCAAAAGCATGAAATCTATCAGCATGAACCTATGTGAAGGTATAAAACTCACCAGTAGAGCAGGCACATACATGAGAAAGACAAAACATTCAAGTATTTCCTCTATAGAAAACCACAAAGCCATAATGATAAACAGTAAGATAAAAAGAAAGAAACAAAAAATATACAAACCATCAGGAAAATGATGAGCAAAATGACAGAAATAAGTCCTCACCTGTCAATAATAACTTCAAATGTAAATAAATAAATTACCCACTTTAAATATATAGACTGGCTGAATGGATTAAAAATATGACTTAAGTGTAGGCTGCTTGAGAAAAATAATTTTACTGATAAATACATATATAGACTGAAAGTGAAAGAGTAGAAAAAGATATTCCATGCAAACAGAAAGCAAAAGTAAGCAGTATTAGCTATATTTATATCAGAAAGAATAGATTTTAAAGAAAAAGAGATAAAGGTGGTCATTACATAATAACAAAGGAATTAATACAGCAAGAGGATATAACAATTCTAAACATACATATACCCCAAAGTAGAGTACCCAAATATATAAAGTAAACATTATTAGGTCAAATAATTAGGAGACTCCAGCACACTAGTAGTCAGAAACTTCAACTACTTTCACCATTAGATCATCTGGGGACAGAAAATCAACAAAAGCATTGTACTTAAATCATACTATGGGTCAAAGGGAACCTACTACACATTTTACCCAACAGCAGCAGAACACAGAGCACCTGGAAAATTCCCCAGGAGAGACCATATAGTAGACCATAAAACAAGTCTCAACAAATTTAAAAAATAGAAATCATATCAAATATCCTCACAGACTTTAATGCAATCAAACTAGAAAACAATAACAAGGGGAAGTTTGAGAAATGTAAAAATACATGGAAATTAAACAACATGTCCCTGAATGACCCCTGAGTCAGTGAAGAAATTAAGATAGAAGGAAACAAAAATTCTGGAATCAAATGAAAATGGAAATACAATATGTCAAAACCTATGGAATATAACAAAAGCAGTAGTATAGCAACAAATGTCTACATCAAAAAAGTAAAAAGATTTCAAATAAACAATCTAATGACATACCTCAAGGAACTACAAAAGCATCAAACAAACCAAACCTAAGATTATAGAAGAAAATAAATAATAAAGATTTGTGCAGAACTAAATAAAACAAAGACTAAAAAAGTACAAAAGTGGGTGAAACAAAACTTTTGTTTTTCAAGAAGATAAACAAATTAGTAAACTGCTAGCTAGATTAACCAAGACAAAAAGAAAAATCTCAAATGAAATAGAAACAAAAAAGGGGACATTCCCACTGATACCACGGAAATATACAAGATCATCAGAGACTATAATGAACAACCATATGAACAAAGTGGAAACCCAAGAAGAAATGAATAAATTCCTGGACACATACGGCCTAACAGACTGAAACAGGAAGAAACCTCAACAAGCTAATAACAGGTAACAAGCTTGAATCAGTAATAAAAAGTCTCTTAGCAAAGAAAAGTTCGATATGGTTTTACTGCTAAATTCTACCAAACTTATCAACTAACATCAGCTTCTCAACAGTCTAGAAAATAGAAGAGGGAAAATTCTTCCTAACTCACTGTAAAAGGTCAGTGTTACAACGACAGCAAAACCAGACAAGACCACAACAAAAGAAGAAAAGTACAGGCCAATATTCCTGATGAAGTTCAACCAAAAAATCTTCAAAAAATACTAGTAAAGTAAATAAAGTAAATTTAACCACTCATTAAAAATATAATACACCATGATCAAGTGGGATTTATCTTGGAGATGCAAGGATGGTTCAACAGTATACAAATCGATATACATGATACATCACATGAATGGAATGAAAGAGAAATACATGATTATCATCAAGAGATGAAGAAAATTGGTTTGATAAAATTCGATATACCTTTATGATAAAAACTCTCAACAAACTAGGCACTGAAGGAACGTACCTCAACATTACAAAGGCCTATATAATAAACCCACAGCTAACATCATAATGGATGGTAAAAAGTTGAAAGCCTTTTCTCTAAGAATTGAAACAAAGCAAGTGAGCTCCTTTTTGGCACTCCTAATCAACATAGTTCTGGAAGTCTTTGCCAGACCAATTAGGAAAGAGAAAGGAACACATCCCAATTGGAAAAGAGAAAGTCACATTGTCCCTCTTTGCAGATGAGATGATCTTATATTTTAAAAAATCCTAGACTCCAGGACAGTGTCTGTGGCTCAAAGGAGTAGGGTGCCGGCCCCATATGCCAGAGGTGGTGGGTTCAAAACCCAGCCCTGGCCAAAAACTGAAAAAAAAAAAAAAAAAAATCCTAGACTCCACCAGAAATAAAACAAATTGAGGAAAGTTGCAGGCACACAACAAACAAAAAAACCAAAAATCAACAGCATTTTTATACACTAGTAACAAAAAAACTGGGAAAAAATCAAGAAGGTAATTCCATTTACAACAACTACAAAAAAAAAATGTCTAGAATAAATTTAACTAAGGAAGTGAAAAACTTCTGTAAAGAAAACTCCCAAACTCTGATGAAAGACATTGAACAGGACACAAGTGGAAAGAGTCCACACTCATGGAAGAGAAGAATTGAAATTATTAAAATGGCTACACTATCCAAATCAATCTACAGGTTCAGTGCAATTTCTATGAAAATAGCAATCACATTTTTATAGAAATAGAAGAAGGAAATATAAAATTCATATGGAACAAAAAGTGAAATAGCCAAAGCAATCACCAACAAAAAGAACAAAGCTGGAGGCGTCACAATACCTGACTGCAAAATACATGGCAAAGATACATTAACCAAAATAGTGTGGGATTGGTGTGAAAATAGACACATATACCAATGGAATAGGATAGAGAACCCATACATAAGTTTACGTGTTTACATTCCACTGGTTTTTGACAAAGATGCTAATGGCAAATGCCATTCTCACTGGGGAAAGATAGTCTCTTCAATTAATGGTGCTGAGAAAATCAGATATCCCTACGTAGAAGAACAAAACTAGATTCCTATCTATCACCAACCACATAGAAACATCAACCTCACATGGATTAAAGTCTTAACCATAAGATCCCAAAGTATAAAACATCTAGAAGAAAACATAGGTGAAACACTCCATGGAATTGGCTAGGTGAATATTGTAGGGCTAAGACCTCAAATGCACAAACAATAAAACCAAAAATAGACAAATGTTACTGTCTCAAATTAAAAAGCTTTTGCACAACAGAGAAAATCAACAGAATGAAGAGCTAGTCTGCTGAATGGGAGAAAATACTTGGAAACTATTCCTCTGATAAGAGACTAACATCCAGAAAACACAAGGAACTCAAACAACTCCAGCAAAAGACAAACAGAAAAATGAAAACAACAAAATAATCTCATCTAAAAGTAGAGAAGTCATATGAGTAAACATTTTTCAAAAGAAAAGACAAAGGACCAACAGGTAAATTAAACAATGTTTAACATCACTAATTGTCAGGGCAATGCCAGTCAAAACTACAACTTACCATCTTAGCCCAGTTAGAAATGGCTATTATCCACAAGACAAAGAATAATGAAGGCTGGCAACATAAGGAGAAAAGGAAACTCTTAGACACTGTTGGCAGGAATGTAAATTAGTATAGTCATTATGCAAAACAATACAGAGTCTTATTCAAAAACTAAAAGTAGAAAAGAGGAAGGAGGGCAGCACCTATGACTCAGTGGGTAGGGCGCAGGCCCCATATACCAAGAGTGGTGGGTTCAAACCCGCCCTGGCCAAACTGCAACAGAAAAATAGCCAGGCATTGTGATGGGCACCTTTAGTCCCAGCTACTCGGAGGCTGAGGCAAGAGAATCACCTAAGAGAGGAATTGGAGGTTGCTGTGAGCAGTGTGACACCATGGCACTCTACTGAGAGTGATAAAGTGAGACTCTGTCTCTAAAGAAAAGAGGAAGGAAATTGGCATATCAAAGCGAGACTATCGTGTTTATTACAGCACTATTCACATTAGCCAAGATATGGAATCAGCTTTATCCATCAACACATGTGGAAAAAGAAAATGTGGTATATACACACAATGAGATATATTATTCAGCCAAAAAATAAACAAAATATTGTCATTTGCAGCAACATGAATGGTACTTATATTAAGTTAAAGAAGCCAGACCCAGAAAGTATTCTGATTCATGTGCGGGTGCTGAAAAAGTTGATCTCCTGGAGGTAGAGAGAAGCATTACAACTATAAGAAACTAGGAGGGGAGTGTAGGTGGGATGGAAAGATGAAAAAAGTAGGTTAGTGGGTGAAAACATACAGTTTGATAGAAAGAACAAGTTCTAATGTTTGATAGTGCAGTTGGGTGACTGTAGGAAATGACAATATATTATGTAGCTTGAAATAGCTAAAAGAGAAGGTCTGAAATGTTCCCAGTACAAAGGAATGACGTATGTTCATAGTGATGGGTATTCTAAAAACTCTGACATGGCCACTACACATTTTATGCATTTAGTAAAATATTGCACGTACCCCACAAACATGTGTAAAATTATATATCAATAAAAATTATTAAAGAAAATTGTAGATGCAAAGAAAAATATCACATAAGTTAGAAGTAAGAAATTGTTAAGTTAGAAATGTGTTAATATCACATAAGTTAGAAGTAAGAACAGAAAACCTGGACTCCTAGTAGAGGTTAGACTACAGAATAAGGGATAAAACTAGATAGTGGCATCATATTTCATATATTATAAAAATATTTTTGAAGGGAAAAAACTCATGTGTGATGGTTATAAGCTCAGGGGAAGATACAACCATGGATGGAAGGCAGATGCAGGAACAGTTTGGGGGACTGTATTTTATCCCCCACGTCTTTATATCTTGTTGCTCTTCTTGAGAAGTTTTTGTGCTCAAGCCTGCCACTAGATATGCCCACTGGGATCAGTCTACTACGTAGATAAGAGCATAGGAAATACTTCTATGGGAATTAAATTGCAAGCTATAGGAACTTGATGGAGGATTTCAATGTTTTCTGAATAAACCATATGATTTTTCTTTATTATTTCTTATGTTGCTGAAAATTTTTTATTACATTTTCATGAGCCTATAATAAAACTGATAAAGTGGCTGTGATAATTCCTTAATTGACTCTCTGTTCATAATATATTATTTAAAATTAGGGGGGAGGGAGAAAATGAAAATGAGCTAATCATGGGATTTTTTTTAGTCAAGAGGAATACTGTGCAATATTAAACTAAGAGGAATGTTAAATAAGTTGCAAAAATAATATAGTTAATATACAACAAAGAAAACTTCTTGGTTTGCTAGGAAAGTTATCTTTCTTAATTTTGCAGTATAAGGAATAAACATCATAATTGCTGTCTTGATAAGGTTTAATTTTTATATAATATACTATACTGTTCTGGAAAAGTGAATAAGTAGTTTTCTTTTGGAAAGCCTAAATTATTAGGTCATTAATATTCCTGGTTTCCAATATCTTGTTACTTAAAATGGGATCTGTGGACCAGCAGTGCAAGCATCACCTAGAAGCTTGTTAGAAATTCAGTCTCGGGCTCCATCCCACAACAGACCAACTGATTTGAGCTGCTTATGAGGTTTTATTAGCTGTAGTGTGGTTTTTGGTTTCAGATTAATATGAGGATATAAATCACTGAGTTACGTTATCTGCATCTGTTAGGGAAAGTTCATGTTGTACTTGAGCCCTCACCGGCAGGTGCACTGTATTAGCTTTAATATTGATAATACACTAATATCAAAGTAAAATTTTGTTTTCCCTTCAGAACAAGAATTTTGTGTATTAACAAGAGACAAGCAAATACCTTGTGTTCTCATAAAAGGGAAGTAAACAGTGGGTATAGATAGTGACATAAAGTGAAATATTGGATTTTGGAAACTAAGATGAAGGGAGGATGGCAGGGAAGTGAGGGATCAAAAACTACCTACTGGGTACAATGTATACAATTTGAGCAACAAATACACTAAAATCCCTGAAGTCGACAGGGCATCATTCATCTGTGTAACAGAAAACACTTGTACCTACTTAATCTTTCAAAATAAAGAGATGTTTAAAAAAAACAACTTTTCTTTCATACTCAAGTAACTCTTATAACATTAAAGTTTGAAAATACATGTCAATATATCAGAATAGCTGTAAATAAGTATGTAAATTCTATATTTACACGTACATACATGTGGACAATTAAGCTCACAAACTCATCCTAGAAAAGGTGCTTTAAAGGCTAGACTGGGCGCTGGCAGCGGTGCATAGCTTTCCAAGGGGAATACTTGGAAGGCGACCCTAGCAATATATAGCAATGAGGTTTGTAGCACTTTTTCTAGGATGAATTCGTGAACTTAATTATCGGAGCTCATATCTAAGTACATAGTTATATTTAATTATATTTCACCCATCTTCAGGATTTTATGTACTATCTTACTAACCATGATTAAGAAAGGAGACTACAATAAAACAACAAAGTAGGACTTAGGGAGAAAACGCAAAATAGAGAATCACCAATGTATTATTAGCAAAGCTGTGGGAAAAAAACATCCTGATCATGGACATTTAAATAGTGATCTTAGTTAGCTGTGAATTAGGAAGGTCACGCTCATCTTTCCCTTGCCCTTCTTCCCTGAGGCAGGTTATAAGGCCTTGACCCCTCACCAGGCCCACAGGAAGGAGCGTTTTTCATCCTCAAAGGCACAGAGAAGAAGAATCTAAACACACAGGCCTTGCTAAGTTCCGCGCAGCTTATTACCATTAGATCACTGCCCTACCACTATCCACTTTTCATTAAACCTAAGCATAAAAATGCACAGGTTCCCCCCGCCCCCCTTTTTTTAATTTCTGAAGGCTCCTGTGTCATATGAAACTCACAGTAAATAGAGTTGCAGACTTTTGTTAATCTGTGTGATAGGTGCCTCCGCTACAAACCCAGTGAAGGATGAGGAGGAAGTCTTTCCCACCCCTACAGCATTATCCTCAAAGGTTGCCTCTTTCCTCAAGTACTCACTGTGACTATTTTAACAAACTATCTGAAAGTAACCGAGTAGCTTACATTTTAGGGATTCACCCTATAATGAGTCCGAAATAGACCAGAAGCTACAAAGGCAGCCACTAAATATAATTTATCTCTTTCTTAATAAAACAGAATAGATTAAAAAGCATGCTACTGATAACGTAAGGAGACCTTAGAATGGGGAATAAAAGGCTTTTCCCTCATTATACAAAAGTAATAGTGATTTTGGGGGAGAAATACTTTCCCATTCTTAGTTGGTTATAACAATCACAGAATATTTTGAATTTATTTTTAGACTGACACTTCACACGAGCTCAAAGCCATCTACACATCACAAAAAGAACTGTCGAGGTTTAATAAAACTTTACATTCGGAATTAAAGATTACTAAAATGTAATCCTAGAGCACATTTTAAAAATATATTAAAATCTCATTTTAAAAGATAAAGAAATTGAGGTCAAAGGAGGTTAATTTAGTTTGCCAAAGCAACGTAATAGTGAGTAATGTTATCCATAGTGGACAGGAGGGTTTTGATAATATTTATTTGCTTAAACAGTTTGAAAATTAAAAAAAAAGAAAATTAATTTTTGTCTAATTAGAAATTTGGCAATGACATGTAACATGCACCTTCGGTGACTGTAATCAAAGTTCATTTGAGTGAAATCATAAATAAACATTTCTTGATGAAGAGTTCTTAGAAGTTTTAAATATGTTAGGACATGAGTGTTCTCTGAGTTATTTTCTCATTCTTGTTTTTAACCAAAATGCTACAAGTTGAATTATAAACTCATGTTCAATGCAAAAAGATATGATCATTATCTCTAAAGAATTGTTATCCCTATAATTTTTGGCTTCTGGGGGAGCCTTCCTCATTTAGGAAGCCCTGTTTAGAGAGGAAAGACTGTGAACTTTCAAGCCAGATAAACTTGTACTATCCTGACTTGGCCCCTTCTTATCTTTATATAGCCACTTCACTGCTCTCAGCCTCAGTTTTGCCACCTTTGAAATGAGAACATTAATGCTTTTCTGAAATGAGAGAATAGTATTACATGTGAAAATTCTAGGCACAAAATGGTTTTAATCAGTGAAGCGGCCTTTTAAATTGTTTTTATACTTATTATTATTGTTATTCTCATCTCGATTCCATTTCCTTAAGCATTCCGGATTTCATTAGAGCTCCAGTTTTCCAAAAGCATAATTACCTTTCTGGTTATTAAAAACATATATATACCGTATCTTCATCCAAATTCATTTGAACTCTGCCCGTGTGTCTCAGTTGGGAGGGAAATGTATCCTTCAGAGCACTGCTGATCTCTTCACCCTGTCTCCTCAGGTCTCCTTACAGTAGCTGACTCACCCATAACTTGTTCTGTGCCTTTAACCCTTCCTTCTCCTCTGGCTCTTTCCCTCTGGTCTACGAACATTTTCAAATTGCTGCAAACCACACTCCCAGGTCTCCAAACCAGTTCCTCTCAGCATCTAGAAGCCATTCTCCAAGCTTTGGCGACCATGCCTTATTTCACAGAGTCATCTGGATACATTATTTCTATTTATCACTTTCCATTCTGGGCTCATCGCAATCTTACTTTTCTTTCTGTCCCTTTTCTAAACTTACTCTTACTTGTGTCATTAAATAACTTCTTAGCTATCAAATGGCAATTTATTCAATACACAATAGCATTTATTTTAAGCAGCTAGAGGTATATCCCTTGATACTTGAAACTTTCTCACTCCTTGTTGGGAAATACACATTATCTAAGGCATGGTTTTCCTCAATTTCCATTTTCTGCTCCTCTTTCTGTTTTCATTCCTTACATATTGATGTCTCAGGATCTTTTCTTTGTCCTTCTCTACGTGATTTCGCCTGTTTCAGAGGCCACTATTTCCTTTTAAAGCTAATGATTTCCATAAAATAGTCCATCTTAAGTATTCTCCTCAAAACTCAGAAGGATGTGAGGTAATGTGTATTTTAATTAGCCTATTTTATCCATGATAAAAGTATACTTATTTTAAGACATCATGTTGTATACACCAAACATACATAATTTTTGTCTATTAAAATAATTTTTTTAAAAACCCACTGATTCCTTAACTCCTGACAGTTTTCCAAAACCTCATCTACTTTCTCATTATCAGATACCCTTTGGCACTCGAAGACTCAACATGTCCCAAACTCAATTGGTTATTATGCACCTCCCAATCCTCTACATCTGTCCGATCTGTGTTGTTTTTACTAAAGCCACCACTGAACCCAGGCTTCACTGGATGCTTCTCTTTCCCACGCCATCTCACATCTTTGCTCAGCAACTTCCATCATTTCCACAATTGCCGTACCCAACAGCGTCCCTTGTTTAAGCCACCATCATTACTTTGTCTTAGGTCCTGGCTATCTTTCATGTGTTCAGAAATAGTCTTCTAAGTCTACTTTCTAACTTTTTTAAAGCATACATTCTTATGCACACTGACATTTAAATACTTCTCTCCCAATAGAGATAACTTATTTTTTTAATTTCATGAGAACAAAAAGGCTTCTTGTCAACATTTCATATATTAAAAAATGAATTAATATGTGGTCCTTCTTTTTGAAAAGAGGCGTATATACTCTTACATTTTAGTGTCTAGGATTTCATTATTTCCAAATACAAATTTTTTAAACAAAATATCTTAAAATATGATTTGAAAATATTTTTTACCTTGACAAACTAGGACACATATTTTTATATCAAGGAATATAGTGCTATGTTTTAAAAATATTTTATAAATTCCATGCCCCATTTCCATCAAATTATGTTTCATGGTCTATGTTTACCATTATTATGGAGTATTTTTGGATATTTCCCTTTTCCCTTGGTTTTTCTGTTTATCGTCAGGTATTTGCTGTTTTGCTATATCAAATACCTTTATGTCTAAATCTTTTTTGGTAACTATAATTGTTTTCTTATAAATATTTGCAGGAGCAGAATTGCTAAAACAGATTATAGACAATATAAAGACTTTTGATACATTTTTACCAAATTCCCTTCAGCAAGTGCTATGTCATTTTATATTCCAAACTGCTGTTTGGGGAATGTTTATTTTTCCACGGAACTTCATTTTGTAAATATTTTAACAATTTGACAGGCAAAGTAGTTTCTCATTGTTTTAACTACATGTAGGTTACTAGTTAGGTTAAACTCTTTAAATATGTCTCATATTTGAATTACTATTGACATTCTTAACCTGTTTAGGGGGATTAATAATTATTTTTAAAAATTATATGTGCCTTTTATATATTATAAAGCTATTAAGATTTTATCATGTATTACTGATTTCTTACCTCAGTATTTATCCTTTAAATACAAGTGATCATTGACTTTTCTTTGCACCATTTTCTTATTATTGTCCAAATTGTTCCCACCCCTCTAATCTAAAGTCTTTCAGTATATAATACAAATATTTATCCTCATCCTAGGGCTTTAAGATAACTGATTACATGGCCAGAAAGACGTCAGGAGTTATATAATACATAAATCATCTTTGTATTCTCAGTGATTGACTAAATGTTTTGCACATGTGTGGTGCTTAATAGGTTTTGAATTGGGCTACTGTAATTCTTGTACTTCTACCCTTGCAGACACCTGAAAATTTGAATACATTTTTTTAACTCTATGCTCCAGCAAGAAGAACTATTTACTATTTCCTATATCCCTCTCCAGTGATTTCGCAGTATTGTTTTTGTAGATAAGAGCCAGGGCCACACAGAGAGAAAAAATCTAGGTGGAATTCAGGATTTACTCTACCTTCTTAGCTATGTGACCTTGAACAACGCCTCCAAGTGCCCAGCAATAAAACAGGTGTTCATAGTATCAATCTCATGAGACTTAGATGTGTACCCAGTAGGAGGTAAGGAAACAATGAGCACTTAATAATGACAATTGCTCTTGTTATCATTGCAGCGTTAACCACTTGAATACTCCAGATGAAGTGCAGCACTGTAAGGTTTTGGGTGTAAATTATCACATATTTCACTATTGACTTATTTTAGGTTACCTGTGCCCCTCCACAGAAGAATTTTAGAAGTAGACTTCCTAGCTTGAAAGATATACTTTAAAGATAAGTTACATTGGAATACTCTAAAAAATAACATCTAAATGACTAATGTATATTCCTTTAGATATTAAAAAGAACAGTTATGAGTATTCTACTCATTAAAATAAATCATATTAATACAGGTAGGCTTTACTTTTAAATAGTAAAAAAAATCTCTGATATATACAAATGCTGCATTTTCCATTAGGGAATAAATTGACTATAGCTAACCTATACTGATGTTTGGCAACTTTCCTATCTTAACAAAACCCTGTTAAATAAATTTCTAGTATCGTTAAATGGCTCTGACAATATTAAAATGTCCAATATTTTTATTAGTTGATTACTGAATTATTTATGAATGATTTGTCTATTTGAAATCATGGTAAAACCAAGGTCCATTGTACATTTTCTTGCCATTATGCTTTCCCGTCGGCTGCTTCAGGCTAGAGTGCTGGGGGCAGCCTAGCTCATTGCAATCTCTAACCATCCTCCTGCCTCAGCCTGCCATATAGCTGGGACTACAGGTGCCCACCACAACTCCTGGATAATTTTTCTATTTGTGCTAGAGATGGGGTCACCCTCTTGCTCAGGCTAGTCTCAAATTACTGAGCTCAAGTGAGCTTTTCATCTCGGCCTCCCAAAGTGCTCGGATTACAGGTATGAGCCACGGCATCCCACCTGCCAAGCTTCTATTTCTTAAACACAATTGCTTTCTGGATGATATTTCTTATTGCCAAACCTTAATACAAATATTTGAAAATGTTTCTTTCCTTTGGATCTTATGTTTGGGCATCAACAAAAGTACAATTGGAAACTTGCACATTCAAATGGTAAGTTTTATTGACTAGTCAATATAAAATTAAATTTATGAAAATATATTCCTCCATTCATGGAAATACCGTCAAAACTATATGTTGGAAGAAGGTAGCAGCTTAGTCATTGAGGGTGTTAAGAAGTTCAAATAGGCGGCACCTGTGGCTCAGTGAGTAGCTGGCCCCATATACTGAGGGTGGTGGGTTCAAATCCAGCCCTGGCCAAACTGCAACAAAAAATAGCTGGGCGTTGTGGTGGGCACCTGTGGTCCCAGCTACTTGGGAGGCTGAGGCAAGAGAATCGCCTAAGCCCAAGAGCTGGAGGTTGCTGTGAGCTGTGATGCCACAGCACTCTACCAAGGGTGACAAAGTGAGACTCTGCCTCTAAAAAAAAAGTTCAAATGGGGAGGCACCTGTGGCTCAGCCAAAAATTGCA
>CAUYTI010065310.1:0-14816 GCA_963575145.1 Galago senegalensis
TTTTTTGAGACAGAGCCTCAAGCTATCCCCCTGGGTAGAGTGCTGTGGCTTCACAGCTCACAGCAACCTCCAACTCCTGGGTTCAAGCGAGTCTCCTGCCTCAGCCTCCCAAGTAGCTGGGACCACAGGCGCCCGCCACAACGCCCGGCTATTTTTTGGTTGCAGCTGTCATTGTTGTTTGGCAGGTCTGGGCTGGATTTGAACATGCCACCTTAGGTGTATGTGGCTGGCGCCTTAGCCACTTGAGCCACAGGCATTGAGCCTGTGAAAACACTTTCTGCAGTACATTTTTCTTTTATCAATTTTTTTTTTTTGGAGACAGAGTCTTACTCTCTTGCCCTGGGTAGAGTGCAGTGGCATAATCATAGCTTACAGCAACCTCAAACTCTTGGGCTTGAGTGAACCTTATGCCTCAGCTTCCCAAGTAGCTGGGACTAGGGGCACCAGCCACCATGCCCAGCTAGTTTTCTCTTTTTAGTTGAGAAGGGGTCTCACTCTTGCTCAGGCTGCTCTTGAACTCCTGAGCTAAGCAATCCACCAGCCTTGGCCTCCCAGAGTGCTAGGATTACAGGTGTGAGACACTGTGCCTGGCCTTTCTTTTATCAATTTACCTCAGATTGCTCTGAAGCAGCAATAAGCTTCCTCGTTTGTCTCTCTTTTTTTTTTTTTTGAGACGGAGCCTCAAGCTGTCCCCCTGGGTAGAGTGCTGTGGCATCACGCTCACAGCAACCTCCAACTCCTGGGCTCAAGCGAGTCTCCTGCCTCAGCCTTCCAAGTAGCTGGGACCACAGGCGCTCGCCACAATGCCTGGCCATTTTTTTTTGGTTGCAGCCGTCATTGTTGTTTGGCGGCCTGGGCTGGGGATTCAAACCTGCCACCTTAGGTGTATGTGGCTGGTGCCTTAGCCGCTTGAGCCACAGACGCCGAGCCTGTCTTTTTTTTTAATAGCTGGATGATATCCACATACGGATGTAGCAAAGATAGATGGCAGTCCTATTTCCACACAGCTCCACCAATGGTGTGTTACCAACTTTTAGATTTTGTCAGTCTTAGGTGAAAAATGGCATCTCAGCCAAGTCTTAATTTGCATTTCTTTTATGCTGGAAGTTGGGGAACTTTACATATAGTTAAGAGCTCTTTCTATTTCCTTTTCTGTGAACTGATGATTCATATCTTTTGCCCACTTGTGTTAATTAGGCTTTTTCTTTTTTGAGACAGAGTCTTACTATGTTGCCCTTGGCAGAGTGCTGTAGCGTCACAGCTCACAGCATCCTCAGAACTCTTGGGCTCAAGTGATTCTCTTGCCTCAGCCTCCCAAGTAGCTGGGACTACAGGCACCCACCACAACTTCTGGTTATTTTTTTTTGTTGTTGCAGTTGTCATTGTTGTTTAGCTGGCCAGGGCCAAGCTCGAACCCGCCAGCCTCGGTGCATGTGGCTGGTGCCATAACCACTGTGCTACAGGCAGTGAGCCTAAATAGGCTTTTTCTTATTAATTACTAGTTGCTCTTTATTAGGAAAAGTAGTCCCCTGACTAGTAATACTTGCAAATATTTTCTCATAGTTTGGCATTTGTCTTTTGACTTTGGTTGTATGTTTGTCACACATCAGGTTTTGATTTTTATGTAGGTAGATTTTTCAATCATTTCATTTATGACTTCTGGGGTTTGTGTCATAACTCAGAAAAACCTCTTGGATATTATGAACATAAATTTTCCCATGGACTTCTCTTTTTAAAAACAATCACTTAAATATTTTGTATATCCAGAATTTATGTTAGTGAAAAGTGTAAAGAGTATATCCAACCTACTGTTTCTCCCCCAGCTGGCTAGTGATATCTTTTTTTTTTTTTGGCAGGGAGGCTGGGAAGAGGGACAGAAAAATAGGGCAGGGAGCAGGACAGTAACTGAGGAGGAGAAGCTTCCCTGGTCAGTGTGTATAAGAGAAACTAGAGGTGGCATATACAGTCAAGAAGCTCCTGAGATTATCCAGGTGAAAAGTGAACAGAGGTGGCCCCTCTGGGGCAACAGGAAAGAAGGGGCAAAAAGAAGAAGTCCTGGCAGTAGAATCATTCTATAGGATTCGGTAACTAGGTTAACAAGAAAAAGCAAAAGAAATAAGATGCCTGTTTTCTGATGTTTCATCAGTGTTGCTACTATTAGCAGAGAGAGGACTCAGTGTTCTTAGGAGTGCTGGCTTCACAGAAGCAGGAAACAAGGAGTCATGGTTCAAAGTTTGAAGCCTCAGTGGGACATCCAGGGGAGATGTCCAAGATAGTGTTGAAAAGGTGGGACAGGGTATCAGATATCTGAGTGATGAATTTCTCAGCTCTCTTCAGGGCCTAGTGTGGGAGTTACCTGTTCAGTCCCTTAGTTGGACATGGCATCCTGAAGACTATTGCATTCATCAAACCTGTTGGAAGGATGGGTTCAAAGGAGGTGATCAGACTGGGGCCATGGTAATAATCCCCTCTTTACACAAGACTTGACTATTTTCACAGTATTTGGTTATTGGTTGGCCCCATATTTAAAGATGCAGGAGGGGGTCTGAAAGAAGTGAGTTGCTCACTGTTCCAAAAGGAATTCACAACAGAGCCTGCAATAATACTTAACAGTAGTAATAAGATCACTTACTATCGCGCTGGGCTAGATCTTTTTGAAACCAAGGTTTTATCACTCAATCCTCATTACCCTGTAATACAAGAACCATAGTAGGAGACAGAAGTGGAATTCTTACCCAGTCAACCACCCCCGCCCCAAGGCAGCCAGGCTTTTCAAATCTGAGGTCCTTGTGTGCCCTTCCCGCCTCTGTGGTCCAGTCCTCGCTCCCTGCCTGGTCAGTCTGTGCCTGGAGCCTAGCTATTTTCAGGCGAGAAACTGAGGGCCGTGGTGAAAAAGCCGTGATCATATACGAACGGCGGCAGGCAGCAGTAGGCCAGACCCTGTAGCGCACAGCCATGCCCTGCGATGACCCAGTAGAGGGTGGGAACCCAGCTCGGGGGACTGCCGAGTCGCGGGTGGGAGAGTGAAGCCGTAGCAGCCACAGTCGTGGGGTGTTCTCCCTCCCCGGAACAACGCGCCTGGCATGCGCCGGGGAGCAGCCCAACTGAGCTGTGAGGGGGCGGGGCCGGGTCGGGCCATCCCAACAGCATGATTTGCAGGGGGGGAGAGAGGGAGGGAAGACCCGGAATGAGAGCGAACGCGCGGCTCGGTGGGCGGAGCAGCGGCCCTGACGGCCCCGCCCCCACCCCCGCGGCCCGGGCGGGCTGTGGTAGCGCCTCAGTGGTGCGGGCCTGCGTCCTGCCCAGGTGCCCTGGAGAGCTGCCTGACCGCCTGTGGTGAGTGTAGTGGGTGGCTGTTGCCGGGTGGGCTCGGTCGGTTCTTGGGGTTAGGAGGTGCGGGATTCTTCAGACTGCCGCGGCCGCCCGGCTCTCGATACTGAGGCGGGCTCTGGGGCCCGGTCGCAGCGCGTCTCGCCTGACGCTCGCGCGGAAGGCGCGGCTCCCTCTCCTCCGGGTCGCTCTTTCCCTCTGGCTGACCCCTCGCGACGGCTTGAGGGTCACCGTTTTCACAGCCTCGGGCGGAGAGAGCTCGGCAGGCCCTTTGGCGGAAGGCCGTGTCTAGGCATCTGAGGGCTTCGGCTTCGGTCCCCGCGCAGCTGCCCTTGGGGTAAGGCACTAACTCTCGGAGCCTCAGTTTCCTCGACTGTTACGATTGGCCTAAGGAGGCAGCGAATTGTCAGGAAACTCACGTGGGAGGCACTAGAGGAGTGCTAATGGGACCCAAATCTGACCCTGAAGCATCAAGTGGGCTCAGTAGAGGGCTCAGGGGAGCCTGCCAGCTAGCCCTCTCCTGGGAATTGTCAGACTTGCATCCCTGGAGACTGTGGCTCTCGTAGGCAGGTGCCTTGGCTCTCCTGGGAGCAATTGTGTAAGAGATCGAGGACTCTTGGGTGGCAGAGGGGTGGAGGCGTTTCAGGGAGCTTGACCTCGAGTTTTTGCTTTTCACTTCTCAAGGCCAGTCATCATTGTGTAAACTGATGACCAAATACTGAGGAGTTTGGGACCATTTTATTGAAAGTGGCTGTCTTCTCTCTTAGATTGGTAAAGCTGCAGCCTTGGCTCTAAGCTTGGCCAAGCTAGAGAATAATGCTAGCACAAAGGGAGACGGGACTGGACTGGGTGGTTGTGGCTTTGAATCTTGCCATTTTGTTGAGCTTCTCTTTTCTTGTCAGTGGAACAAGTGGTAGGTAATACAGCTACCCTGCCACCCCTACAGAACTGAGGTTCTGAGGATCAAAACAAGATCCTAGAGGGTGGCATTGAGAACTGTAAACTTCCTTGTAAGCAGAGCAGTCATGTAGGGATCCAGTGTCCTCTCTGTTCAGTGCTGTAATTCCTCAGGCCCTTCTAAACAAATCCCCTTTGAGTGGTTGTGGGGTTGGCTTGGTCAGAAAAATAGTCCCACAAGCCTGCTGAATAAACCAATGAACCCAGAAGGGTATGGGTTCTTTTTTCTTGTCCCTCTAAGGAGTTCTTATTTTCCTTTTGAGAAAGTGGTTCTTTTTTTTTTTTTTTTTTTTGAGACAGAGTTTCACTATGTCACCCTCAGTAGAGTGCTGTGGCGTCACAGTTCACAGCAACACCAACCTCTTGGGCTTAAGCGATTCTCTTGCCTCAGCCTCCCAAGTAGCTGGGACTACAGATACTGGCCACAGCTCTTGACTATTTTTTGGTGGTAGTTTGTCATTGTTGTTTAGGAGGCCTAGGCTGGGTTCAAACCCGCCAGCCCTGGTGTATGTGCACCATTAGGGCACCTAGCCTGAGAAAGTGGTTCTTGAGCTACTTATGACTTTCATACCATCTGATGTGGGAAACTGTTTCTTGAGTAAATAATTATTGTCAGAAGTGTCCGAAAAGCAGGTTTTAGAAGTGGGCTTAACTCCAAAATTCTTCACATCTAGCACTTGAAAAAATAATAGGTATGTTTGAAATGCAACAAACATGAGGGATATACTTGGGCACCTGGAAATAGTAGCATAGACTGCAGCTAACATGAGTTAAGTCAGGTGAATATTCCTGGGTACTGGGTCATAGGAGTTTGTAAATAGCCACAAGGGATGCCGGTTGCCTGACAAACCTGAATTTTAGAACCTGTCATTGATTCTGGATTGATCCACCCTAACACAGATCCTTGAAAATCAGGATCTGTATTAGGTAAATCTGTATACACTTAGGAGATAGACCATTTGAAATCAGACCTGCTTGGCAAATCCAGAACATTTACTTATTAAGCCCATGGAAGATTTGAAGTTAAAAGAAATGGCTCATGTTATGAGCATTGGGCACAATTATCTGGTTCATAAAGAGAAGAATGGGGCACTAGTCTATGATTTAGGCAAACACATGTGTTCTTTCTTTTGACTTTGTTTCTTCATGCATTTGGTCTGGCTTAATGCTGAGAATCAACTCTACTGTTCATTTGCAAGGGCAGTGTGGGCAAAAAGTGTTCGGTAATGGAATGCTACTCTTTGAAAAGGATGAAGCAGCCCTTTAGCATTTTTTTTTTAAATTAATGTTTTTGTAGTTGTAGAACCTTTTATGGTTCCAGAGGTGGGGTGCCCCTGCAAGAGTCTCAGCTTCCTTATGTTTACAGAGAAGCAGAGCACTGGCTTGGGAGACTGAGAAATTGAGTTCAAGCTGTGGGACTTTTCACAAACCACACCAGGGCTGTGGGCCTCAGGTGAATGCTTTAGGATTTAACTTTTTGTTGTATGTCAGATTCATTTAAAAATTAAAGTTAGAGGCTGCATGTGGTGTCTCACACCTGTCATCTTAGCATTCTGGAAGGCCAGAGGCAGGTGGATTGCCTGAGCTCAGGAGTTCAAGACCAGCCTGAGCAAGAGCGAGACACTGCCTCTACTAAAAATAGAAAAACCTGCTGGGCATTGTGGCAGATGCCTGTAGACCCAGCTACTAGGGAGGCTGAGGCATGAGGATGGCTTAAGCCCAAGAGTTTGAGGTTGCTTTATGAGCTATGGTGCCATAACAGTCTACTCAAGGGCAACAGGGTGAGATTCTGTCTAAAATAAATAAATAAGTAGGCTCAGCGGCCTGTGGCTCAAGTGGCTAAGGTGCTAGCCACATACACCTGAGCTGGTGAGTTCAAATCCATCCAGACCAGGCCCACCAAACAACAATGACAATTGCAACCGGGGGAAAAAACAATAGCTGGGCCTGAGAGGTCCTAGCTACTTGGGAAGCAGAGGCAGAAGACTCGCTTGAGCCCAGAAGTTGGAGGTTGTTGTGAGCTGTGATGCCATGGCACTCTACCCAGGGGGAGAGCTTGAGGCTCTGTCTCAAAAAATAAATAAATAAAGTTAGGAAAAAGTGAAATGGCTCGGCATCCATAGCACAGTGGTTACAGCGCTGGCCACCTGCACCGAGGCTGGCAGGTTTGAACCTGCCCCTGGCTAACTAAACAGCAGTGACAACTACAACCCAAAAATACCCGGGCATTGTGCTGGGTGTCTGTAGTCCCAGCTACTTGGGAGACTGAGGCAAGAGAATCGCTTAAGCCCAAGAGTTTGAGGTTGCTGTGAGCTATGATGCCATGGCATTTTTTTTTTTTTTTTGAGACAGAGCCTCAAGCTGTCCCCCTGGGTAGAGTGCCGTGGCATTACAGTTCACAGCAACCTCCAACTCCTGGGCTCAAGCGAGTCTCTTGCCGCCGCCTCCTAAGTAGATGGGACCACAGGCACCCACCACAACGCCTGGCTATTTTTTTTTTTGGTTGCAGCCGTCATTGTTGTTTGGTGGGTCCGGGCTGGGGATACGAACCCGCCACCTTAGGTTTACGTGGCTGGCGCCTTAGCCGGTTGAGCTATAGGTGCCGAGCCGATGCCATGGCATTTTACGGAGGATGACGTAGTGAGATTCTGTCTCAAAAAAAAAAAAAGAAAGAAAAAAGTAAAATGGAGAAATGATAATTTTCATTAAAATGCATTTTTTTGTTTACAAAAATATCAAGTGCTCATTATAAAATTGTTTACAGAAGTATGCAATATAGATAGTGAATATCCTTTGTAGGGTGTATCTTCAGATGTTTTTTGTCACATAAAAACATTATGTAAATAAATATTTTTGACTTAAAACAACATGAATTTTTTACTGTTTAAATGTTTTTTTTTCCTTGAGACAGAGTCTCACTATGTCACCCGGTAGAGTGCAGTGATGTCACAGCTCATAGCAACCTCAAACTCTTGGGCTTAAGCAATTCTCTTGCCTCAGCCTCCCAAATAGCTGGGACTATAGGTTCCCACCACAGCGCCCGGCTTTTTTGTTGCTGTTGTCATTGTTGTTTAGCTGGCCTGGGCCGGGTTTGAAACTGCCAGCCTTGGTGCATGTGGCTGGCTCTGTAACCACTGTGCTACGGGCATCAAGCTAAGGCTGGCTTTTTATTAATCTGGATGTCTGTTTTGCTATGTAAAGATTTACTTTATTAGTTAAAAAACTTGTTCTTTTCAAAATGATAATACTCCAATAACAAGTATTATTGAAGAGAGTTTGTGTTATTTGCAGCTCTTTGCTGTTATGAATTCTGCCTTGAGTGTTCTTGTTCTTCATCTTTGTGTACTTGGGCAAATATTTTTCATAATTCTTACAAGTGGAAGAGCTGGAACAATGTTACAAGCTTCTAAATGTATTTGACGGATATTGATTACCTACTATGTACCAGGCACTATTTGATGTGTTGGGGATATATCGGTGAACAAGAGACAAATCCCTCATGAATCTGATCTTTCAATAGAGGGAGACAGACAACATATCTGATTTATCAGTTGTTGATAACTGTCAGGGAAAAAATAACAGAGAGGGGTATGTGTTTAAATATTGTGACTTTAAATAACAGATATTGCTAACCCCCTACCTCCAGAAAGATGGTGTCTTGTTATCTAACAGGGATTTATCATTTTTTAATTCAGTCTTCTAAGGTCAGTTAGGAAGGCAAATTGCCAATGGCAGAGATGTTTTTATTTCAGGAAATATTATGCTGGACTCTGTGCTAAGTTTGTATTATCTACATACACAGATACACATAATATCAGAATTTTAAGTACTGATAACCCTTAAATGTTTGTCTTTCCATGTCCACTTTGCAGCTAGGAAGGCCATCTCAAGAGATGGACTCATTTGCCCAAGGCTATGAGGGTGCAGCTGAGACCTCTTCCAGGGTGATCTGCTTCCAAAGCTCTCACTGTCTTTGTGCTGCATTATTATTATCTCATATTCTGACTGTAGAGTATTTTTTTGTTGTTGGTGGTGGAGGGGAAATCTTCTGTCCCATATATATATAATTGCTTAATAATATGATTGTCCCTTTCCCAATACTACAAAGCACAAGTAATATGTACTATCTTTTATGTCTGACAGAGAAACAAAAAAATGCCAGTTCTTATTTTTATGCAGGCTACAGAATAAAACTTTTTTTTCTATGTAGTTCTGCTATCTGGCATTTGATAGAAATTTAGAGTCACTGCTCAGAGAAGCACCTGGGTCAGAGGTAGCTGACCTGCATTTACAGACCATTGGCCCATACCAAGCCTTAGCTTCTTATTAGTGCAGTCAGGGAAAGCATCCCTGTTCCATCTCCCTTCTTGCAACAGCTCAGCAGGTGTGCTCTTGGGGGATGATCCTTCCTCCTCTTGGCATTCATTAGAGCTCTGTGGAATGACACTTAAAAAACACATATGCTGGGGTGGTGCCTGTGGCTCAGAGGAGTAGGACACTGGCCCCATATGCTGGCAGTGGTGGGTTCAAACCCAGCCCTGGCCAAAAACTGCAAAAACAAACAAACAAAAGCCATATTTGGTCTTAGCGTATGCGTTGCTATGTGTAGCATCGGGTTTAGGCACTTGAGAACTCCTGTGGGGAGGGAAGCAAACATAAATATCTGTGAGAATGGCAGAGTGTATTGAGTTCATTCTCAAGATGATAGTGTGTGGCGTGTATTAGTGCTTAGGCTGGAATGCACTGCTGAAACTGAGTGCTGGGGGAAACACACAGGAGGAACTGTCTTTGTGGGGGTCATTGCACAAGGCTTCTTGGAAGAGGTGACCTTTCAGTGGGGTTTAGGCAGATCGGTAGGAATTTCCTGAGCCCACTCAGGCACACCACTTCTGGGGGTTGTATATGTTGCCTGGTGGGTCTTGTCTGAAAGGATCTTATAAACCATGAGAAATGATTAGGAGGATTTTTAGAAAGTCATTGCTATGGCTAGCTCAAAAAAATGTTCTCTTGCATTGAGTATTCAGATTTTCTCACTGCCTAATTTCCTCCTTTCTGGGTGAATTAACAATCATTTGGGACTTTTTTACTGTGCCTAAATTTGTAATCATGCTGTTTTACAGCTCTACATCTTAAAGGCATTTTTCTTCCCCAAGCGAGATTTTTTTACATCAGATGTCTATCTGTTTGGATTAGTATGCACATACCTGGCTGCCTCTGTGTGTGTGTGTGTGTGTGTGTGTGTGAAGGTGGTGAAAAAGTTCCATGAGGCAAATCACGGTTCTTTACTGGCTGGCTTCTATTGGTTGGGCCTGCTGCAGCCAAATTCATCAATCTTTGTTATCTCTCATGCTGTTGGTACGGCTGTCGCAGGAAAATGAGGCCCACCTAAACACCGTATTTAAGAGGAAAAAGGCTTTTAGAGTTAACAGCATAGAAGAATTCAAAATGGCCATACTCCCTGACTGGTTTGGTCTTTCCCTTTTTATTTCCAGTCGAAAAGTTCCAACCCACAGGTACCTTTCTCATTGGTCAGTTTGAAATCAAGTGGGAGAAGCTCTTCCAGCCCCCACAGAACTACAGGATTCTGTGAAATTTTCTTTCTTTTTTTTGAGACGGAGCCTCAAGCTATTCCCCTGGGTAGAGTGCCATGGCATCACAGCTCACAGCAACCTCCAACTCCTGGGCTCAAGTGAGTCTCCTGCCTCAGCCTCCCAAGTAGCTGGGACTACAGGCGCCCACCACAACACCCGGCCATTTTTTGGTTGCAGTCATCATTGTTGTTTGGCGGGCTGGGCTGGGGATTTGAACATGCCACCTTAGGTGTATGTGGCTGGCGCCCCAGCCACTTGAGCCACAGGCGCCGAGCCTGAAATTTTCATAGAAGTAGAAATTTCCAGGTCCCAGAAAGTCTGGGGCTTCCATATTCCTAAGAGGTGAGTCATCAGGGAGAGGAGCCTATAGGTGTATCCTTGGGGTCTCCTTGAGAAGACTTCTATTCTCCTAGAACTCATCCTTCTCAGGTGTATCTTCTCTCACGGCAAATAAGTTGATGCTTGAATGTGTTGTGAACAAAGGACCTGGGGAACCTGGTCCTTCTAGGGGTGGCTTGTGTAGAAAACTATTGATGGGGGGAACTCATTTATTCCACTTTTATTTTATTTTTTTATTAAATCATAGCTGTGTGCTAATGCAATCATGGGGTACAATGTGCTTGTTTTATATGCAATTTAAAATGTTTTCATCAAACTGGTTAACATAGCCTTCATGGCATTTTCTTAGTTATTGTGTTAAGACATTTATATTCTATACCTAGTAAATTTCATATGTACCCTTGTAAGATGCACCGTAGGTGTGGTCCCACGAATTACTCTCCCTCCACCCATCCTAGCCCCTCCCCTCCCCTTCCTCTCCCCTTTCCCCTTCTTCTTGGGCTATAATTGGGTTACAGCTTTCATAAGAAAGCTATAAATTGGTTTCATAGCAAGACTGAGTACACTGGATACTTTTTCTTCCATTCTTGAGCTACTTTGCTAAGAAGAATATGTTCCAGCTCCATCCATGTAAACATGTATTCCACTTTTATTTTATTAAATTTTTTTGAGACAGAGTCTCACTTGGTTGCCCTGGTTAGATTGCTGTGGGATCATAGCTCACAGTAACCTCAAACTCTTGGGCTTGAACAACCTTCTTGCCTCAGCCTCTGGAGTAAATGGGACTACAGGTGCCTGCAATGACACCTGGCCAGTTTTTCTATTTTTAGTAGAGATGGGTCTTGCTCTTGTTCAGGCTGATCTTGAACTCCTGAGCTCAAGCAATCTATTCACCTTGGCCTCCCAAAGTGGTAGGATTACAAGTGTGAGCTACTGCACTCAACTTATTCCACTTTTTTTTTTGAGACAGTCTCACTATGTCGCCCTTGGTAGAGTGCTGTGGCATCACAGCTCACAGCAACTTCAAACTCTTAGGCTTTAAGAGATTCTCTTGCCTCAGCCTCCCAAGTAGCTGGGACTACATGCACCTACCACGACAACTGGCTATTTTTTTGTTGTAGTTGTCATTGTTTAGCAGGCTGGGGCCAAAGTTCAAAGCTGCCAGTCCCAGTGTAAGTGGCTGGAGCTATGGGTGCTAAGCCAGTGGGGGGAATTCTAAGAATTGTACTTTAATTGGAGTGCTGGAGGTGCAGCATTCTGATTTCCTTTCTACAGCATTGCTGAGAGAATGGTTCTCATACTTTCCTGAAATGAATCAATTTCAAGGCTAAACTGAAATATGATGATGATCTAAACTGTGCTGCTCTCAGCTGTGGACCATTCTTGGAGAGCTGAATTCTTTAGGAGACATCTTGGTAGGAAAATAGAATGGGAAAAGTTGGCTTTTGTCCACTCAGTTGTAATGACAAGGAGGGAAGTGGATGTTGTGGGGTGTGTCCTCTAATGGGGAATGAGTATAACTTCTAGGTGAAAGTTAAGAATAGCAATTAGTCACTCTATTGCCCCTAGTTTTATCTTAGGTGCTTTTTCCTATGGCCCTGATCACCCAACCCTATTTGCAGAGCTCAGCATTCACATCGCCTCTCTGGTATTGATGAAACTGTAGAGCACTGTGTTCTTGGGATACTTCGATCTTCACAGGCATGCATCATCATTGCGTTGGGTAGGGTGGGTCTGTACAAAGGTTTGCAAGGTTGGATAGGAACACGTGAACTCTTGGTCACCTCTCCTAAACTCAGATGCAAGGACTACAGGTTACTTTGGGTCGGTTTTCAACACAGTAAATACGGATGGCAGTTCTTGATTATCTAGAAGAATGTATTAGCCAATTGTGCCTGAGTTCTTTCAGTGTACAATTTAGGTTGGCATACATTCCAGACATCAGGAAGTTTTCCATCAGGTATTTGTGGTCTTATAAAGAAAAGCAGTTGTTAACTTTGGTGAAAGGTTACTGAACTTTTGTGATTGTTTATGAAATCACATGGTATTTCGTGCACGTGATGGATGAGACCTCTTATGTAATGTGATTTGCAGTCTCTGAGAGATCATTTAGCCTCACAACAGTAATGAAAGCTTCCAGCCCTTTTACCTGAAACCTCTACTAACAAGGCCTCTGTCCCTGCCAATGGCCTCACCATCTTCCGAGGTCCTGAAGCCTTAAGGAGCTTCATCCTGCTTTCCTGCCACTACCAGGTCCTATCAGTTTTTTGTTTGTTTGTTTTGTTTTGTTTTTTGAGACAGAGTCTCACTATGTCACCTCCGTAGAGTGCTGTGACATCACAGGTCACAGCAACCTCAAACTCTTGAACTTCAGCTATTCTCTTGCCTCAGCCTCCCAAGTAGCTGGGACTATAGGCACCCACTACAACGCCTGGCTATTTTTTCACTGTAGTTGTCATTGTTGTTTCGAGGGCCCAGGTTGGATTTGAACCCGCCAGTTCTGTTGTATGTGGCTGGCACCCTAGCCATTTGAGCTATAGGTGCTGAGCCATCCTATTGGTTTTTGGTCTTTGATTCTCTTTCTACTGCTGTGGTCTTATTGTAGCTCCCTGCTACTTCCTTGTGCACTAAGCCCCTGATTGGCCTCTTTAAGTCTATAACTCCTCTTGTCTTCGGCCCACCATGTCCCAAGATCTGTCCATGGTACCACTGCTTGATTGATCTTGCAGTTCTGCTTGTGTCACCCCTCCTTTGCTGAAAAATTTGCAGTCACTATCTTAATTTTATGTGTGGGTTTTTTCCTTTTTTTTTTTTATTGAAACAGTCTCACTATGTCATCCTTGGTAGAATGCTCACAGCTCCCTCTTGGGCTTAAGCTATCTCTTGCTTCAGCCTCTCACATAGCTGGGACTACAGATGCCCACAACGCCTGGCTATTTTTTGGTTATAGTTGTCATTGTTGTTTAGCAGGCCCAGGCCAGGTTTGAACCCACCAGTCCAGGTGTATGTGGCCGGCGCCCTAACCACTAAGCTATAGGTGCTGAGCCTGTGGTTTTTTTCTTCATCTGCTTCTATAATAAATAATACAAAGTGGCATTGTATTTAATTCTCCCCTTCCTAATGGCAATGTGGTTAGAGTAGAATGTGAATTTAGCAAGAAAAGGGAAATTTTCTGTCCTTTCTGCAAGCATAAGCCAGTATATACACAACACTGCCAGGCATATGGTAGGTCCTTATAAATATTTACTGGATGAATAAATATGGCATCTCTTTCCCACATTTGCTGCAGCATATTGACTGAGCCCAGATGTTAAAATTGTGTTTGATCTGTACTTTTGCAGATTATTCTAAAGTACTATATAATGTTTGGTAGGATTTTAGTTTTCCATCTAGATATGAAATTTTAAATGTCTCAGGTTCCTTCTGCAATTGATAGTTTATTCAGTAACTAATGATCATTTTATAATTGAAGAAGAATATTCTAAGTTTTTCTAGATCAGTTACCCAATGCCAAAGGCACAAACAAGTTTGTTTAGTTTTAAAATTCTAATGAAAATAAATAAAAGGGGTTTTGTATAATCTCAGAGTGTCTGTTGTATATCAGGTATTGTGCTTGGTGTTTCTGTCTCATGTGATCATCATGACACTGCAAGGACAGTCAGTAAGGCACTAAAGGCTGTGACAAGTGATGTGCCCAGGGTCCCATGAGGTGTAGGTGCCATATTTGGGATTTGAATTAATGTCTAATGTTGACTGACCAGGCCTGTGTTCTTTCATGACTCACCTGAGTTGTGAGTTTGTAGAATTTCAAGTCCCTGGCTCACTCCTGAAAAGCAAAACCTATAGGAAGAACTAAAAGCTGAGAGCCTAGTTATTGAGAGAAGGACCCTGCAAGGCAAGTAATTGTACCAAGACACCCAAGGGAGGGTGTTATGATTGAGCACACAACTCAGAGCTTTCTACAAGTCAAGGCAAAGAAAGATGGGAGCCTATACAACCATTAATTATTAGGAAAAGAAAGCATCACAAGAAGTACTTTTCTGTTTGCTCTTATATGAGAGTCATGAATTAAGCAGTAGGTAGCTTAATACGATGCTCTATATTCTGCAAGCATTTGTAGATCACTTCATATGTACCATGCTTTCCTTAAGGTGCTGGGACTATACTTGTATGTGGAAAATATTAACAAGAAAAAAGATGATGATGGCTTAGGCCAGGGTGGAAAGAATGGTCTAAAGCAGTATTTTCAAACTTTCTTTTTTATCTCATGACACACTTGAACCTGTAGTTAAATTTTAGCAGTATGCTTAAATTATGTTGATCAAAAAAAAAAAAGTAAGGCTTGGCGCCTATAGCTCAACCGGCTAAGGCGCCAGCCACGTACACCTAAGGTGGCGGGTTTGAATCCCCAGCCCGAACCTGCCAAACAACAATGACGGCTGCAACCAAAAAATAGCTGGGCGTTGTGGCGGGCGCCTGTGGTCCCAGCTACTTGGGAGGCAGAGGCAAGAGACTCGCTTGAGCCCTGTGGAGTTGGAGGTTGGTGTGAGCTGTAATGCCACGGCACTCTACCCAAGGGGACAGCTTGAGGCTCTGTCT
>CAUYTI010065312.1:0-47830 GCA_963575145.1 Galago senegalensis
TACTACATATTGTAATATACATTGTAATATATATTACATATTATATATTATAGTTGTATATTATATGTTTTATGTATTATAATATATAAGAATATATATTTTTATATATCAAATACATAAATTGTAATGTTATATATGATATATTATAATAATATGTATCCCTTATTATGTATATATAAATATATAGAATAGATTTATAAATGTATATATAAATATGTAGAGATAGATAATATATTATATATAAATATATACATATGTTATATATAACATACAATATAATTTAATATTTATTATATATTATATGTTACATAATATATGCATTATATAAAATATGTATATAATATATACATATTATATATGATATAATTATGTCTAATTTTCATATATATAATATGTATCCTATATTATATATGACATATGTATATATTCATTTATATCATATATATATTTCTTTATATATATGTAGATGTAGGGAAGGTTTTTTTTTTTGCTGTTTTTGTCCAAGCTGGTTTTGAACCTGTCACCTCTGGCATATGGGGTCGGCACCCTACTCCTTTGAGCCACAGGTGCTGCCCATGGGAAGGTAATTTTGGAGAAGACAGTCAATGCAGAGGGCTGAAGGGAACTTAAAATTTATGACTAATGATCCCAAAGAAATTTAAAAAGAGGTGTCCAAGTAACATGGACAGAATATTATAGAAAGAACATTCAGCGAGTAAAAAAGAAATATAGTGACTGGAAAATGGGAACACCAAAAATATAAGGTATAATATTCATTCAACAATTATTCATCAAACATGGAACTCCTAGTGTGGCATAGACTGTTCTCAGAAATTGGGATGTATCAAAAAGTGGGTGTGGTTAAAACAAGGATCACTGTCCAGAGACATCAGCTGCAAGATCCTCAAAGTAAAAAAGAAAACTTTTAGAAGAAAAAGAAAAACAAAAGACAAACAAACAATGTGGATCAGGTGTCATTCCAAGGGATAAGTTCCACAACCTACCAGAGATTCCACAGGAAGAAGTTGTGGAGTAGAACAAGAAGGTCCAAGATACCAGCAGAGATCAACCATTGAGAGGCTTGGCATCTGGCAGTAAGGTGGGGCATTGCTTCCCCCCCTCCTTATATTGTTGGCAGTCAGCACACTCCTGAGCTGCTAGAGAGCCTCTGTACCCTCATAAGCCCAAACCCTGCTGCTACTAGTGAACCAGGAGCTCCTTGAGGACATATCCAGACTGCCAGCCCCCTTGGGATTGCTTCCAGTCACTGATCCCAGCCGAGACAGTAGGCACCATGTTTCTTCTCCACCCACTATAAACTCTTTTTCTCCCTGGGTGCTTAAGAGCCTCACTTTTCATCTCACTTGCTCTCACACAAACATTTCCCAACTCTGGCCCCCAAAGGAGGAGCCACAGAAGTTAGTGGGTCCCAAGGGACCTGCATGACCCCAAAGCCCAGGCATTCTGGGCAGGCTGCCTTCTGAAGAGACACACATAAGCCCAGAGTCCTAACTTTCTCCATTCAAACTCTTTCCTTCCCCCTTCTCCTCCTCTGCCTGAGGCTATTGAGAGAGATGAGTGAGCTGAGGTTCTCAGGATTGGCTGCGTCCCCCTGTTGGTGTATCCATCACTCTCAGTCGTCCACAGAGTGTGAGGGCTAAAACTATCCTCATAAAGACCTATAGAGGACTAAGGAGGGCTTGGCCTATGAGTTCCCAGGGCACAGCATAAAGCAGGGAGAGGACCATCAATAGGCAACCAGGGAACCGGGGACTAGCAGACTTCTCCTGGCAAGGTCAGAGATTGATCTTTGGGGACTCAATGACAGGTCTGCAGGCCAGATCCTGTACCCCATGGACTTGAAACACCATGCTTCAGGGCATGGAGTAGAAATACGTAAACTAATCTTGGGAGATGAGGGAGCCCATGTGGGTGGAATTGAAAAGAAAGCACAGTGTGTATCCCAGCTGAAATGGAGGGAATTTGTGAGAAGAAATTCTCCTGTCATTTCTAGCTATAGCAAGAGGCTCTGTGTGTGTGTGTGTGTGTGTGTGTGTGCACATCTGGCAGAGCTCTGCACAGAAGGCAGGCCCTTTGTAACTGTCTAGTGTCATTACAGTGATGCCTTGACTTTTTGTAGCCCCTGAAGCCTGCAGCCTGAAGTGTGCTCACCTTCTCTGTGCCTGGCTATATTCCCACACAGAGAGTTTATTCCTGATCACCTGCTCCTTTCTGAGCTCTGGCAAGTTAAGCTGCTTGTTCAGTGACTGCAGACAGGACTAGCCTGGGCAAACCCATAGACTTCTCTGCTATCCACTGAAGTATATTTTCCCCAAAGAAGCCAAAACTCTTCCGAATTTGTCTTCCCTAGGTAGTGTCCCTCCTTCCTAGGGCAGGCTAAAAAGCTCTTGCATCTTAGAGTTACTCTTGTGTCATAGTTAGGAACTACATAGATGGAGCTTTCCGTGGTTAAGGTAGGTGTAGCTTCTACCTCCTAATTAGACTCATATTGCTATATCAGCTTCTACTGGCAATCAAGTGTGTTGATAAAATAAAGGCATATTCAGCTGTTCAAATCTCTGAAAACTCTCAAATGCAAACCTATACTCTGGAAGTTTCTAGAATGTGAAAATGAAGAATTAAAATAAGGCAAAAGGAAAACAAAGTTCAGGAAATAGTGTATCTAGTGCAGGCACAAAATGAAGGGAATTTTCAGTATAATTACGAAGGCCTAGAAAACAACTAGTTTAGACTACACTGGAGTAGAACAAATGGTTGAAGAGTTATATGTGAACAATAAAACTAAGTCTGTGGTTGGAGTTTACTGGTGAGGCTGATAATAAGCATATGAAATGCAGGAATCAGCATGCCCAGATGAAGATGGACTTGATATGTGTGTGCGTATAAAATATGTAGCTACGTATGTAGTTAATCTATAAAAGGGTGTATGCATCGAAACCAAGTTTCTAAGAAAAAAAAGAGGTCTTATGAGGAATACATCGAGTAATAAATAGCAGAATATTGTATAAGGCTCCCTGTTTTTGAAATGGGATAAAATGAATATAAATACATTGCTAAACTCGAAGTGTTTACAGTGAAATGTTGAGTTAAAAAGGAAATGGTAGTGATCAAATGTTTTTCATGTTCCAAGCACTTGCCTAAGTGTTTCACATTCATTATCTCACTCAATATCGCATCTACCCTTAGAGTCGGTTCCCATTATCATCTCCAATTTATGGCGAATGGATCTAGGCAGGGCTTAGAGCGATTAATAATCTGTGTAAAGTGCTACGGAGCTGTTGTGTTGAAGCAGGTATTCAGACCCAGGCGGTCAGGCTCTAAAGACGATGTTTATAAAAATTATACTTCAATGTATTTTTCAAATATAAATACAACAGCAATAAAAACACACCATGAAGGGAAAAGTTAAGAAAAAGTAAGTAATATCATGAAGGCTTTTGTTGGGAGAAAAAGCACAATTTGGTGTCTTACAGTCACAGTGGGCAGAGTACTGAGAGGAGTTACACTGCGCCACCTGAGTGAAGGGGATCGCAGCAGGAAGTCACAACCAAGACCATAGTGGAGGGGGCTTCTAAATGAAGAAAAAGTTACTTTTAGATGCTTAGTAGAAAAGTGGTTGGCATATGTGTTAAGATCGCAGACATTAGAGCCAGACAACCTGTTTTTGAAACTCAGCCACACAAATTACAAGCTCTGAAACTTCAGCCTAGTGGTTAACATCTTGCTCTTGAAATTTTCTCATTAATTATTCTCATTAATAATATGGACATTATTTACATCCTACCTCCTAGATTTGTAATCAAGATTAAATCGTTGCTATCTAAAAGGTCTGACAATTGAATTCACAAACATAGTCTAGAAAAAGTGCTGCACCCGTCATTGCTGAACATCGCCATAGTCACCTTCTTAGTCCTCCCCTTTGGAAGCCGCGCACTGATGCCAGTGCCTCGCCCACCCACTGAAGCTGTTTTGGAACTCTTTCTGGAATGGCCACCAGAGCTACTGTTGTATTATCTTTGAGGGTCATCAAGTTATCTTTCTTTCAATATTTCCTTTATCTTTGGGTAAAGAAAAAAGTCACTGGGAGCCAGATGAGGTGAGTAGGGAGGGTGTTTCAACACAGTTATTAGCTTCCTGGCTAAATGCTCTCTCAGTCAGTGTCATGTGAGCTGGTGGATTGCTGTGATCCTGAGAGCCATGAGGGGTTCGCCAAGATTTTCGGTTACAGTTTTCCTGTTTCTCTATTGATGTTTATTTGGTCTGCTATGCTTCTCACACTCAGCTGATGAACTTGGCACACAAAAGAAATTTTTACAATGTTTTTGTAAGGTCTGCTTGTTACTGGGCATGCTAACATCTTTTAATCCGTGACATTTTCTATCCCCTCGGAAAAACAAAATCCATTTGCACACAGCTATTTTCTTTATGGCATCGTCCCCATAAACTTGTACTAACATGTTCCCAATTTCACTTCTACTCTTAGCAAGTTTAACAAGAATTTTACAGATGTTTGCTGCTCTACTTACAGCTCTGACGCTCTCTCAATGCCACACAAAACACGCAAAAAGCAACGAACGCCCATCAACAAGACACCGTCACACACTCCACACACTGATATGAACGCAGCTGTGAGACGTTGATATACCAAGGTTGTTAAACCTTACTGGATTGTATATACAGAGCTGTCAACATCAGGGCATGTTTACAACTTCATGAACTTAATTGTCAAACCACTTATGTACCATGTCATACTACTAAGCCATAAAAAGAAATGAAATAATGTCTTTCGTCACAATTTGAATAGAACTGGAGAAGTTGCTCCAGAATGGGAAAACAACAGCAACAACGACAAAAACAAAACTCATACATGTGCTCACTAATACCTGGGACCCAAAATGGGCAGGCACAGGCACAAAGAGATGTAAAATCCACTAGAAACCAAGAAGGGGGGAGGGTGTGAGGGGAATGAGTGGCAAAGCGTTACCTATTGTACAAGAAACAGTGTTTTGGTTACAGGCACACTAAAACCTCTACTTAAGCATTAAAAAGGTGTACATGTAACAATAGCGTCCCCCCCTTAATACTTTGAAATGAAAGAAGTAGGAATTATTATTTAATACAGAATTAGGTTGCTAATCTGCTGATCATAAAATAGAGAAATTATTTTGGATTATACATGTGGGATGAATTTAACACAAACATTCTTTAATGGGGAAGAAGGAGGCAGAATAACAGTCCAAATCTTTGATGTACAGAAATCGACCAACTTGCTGGCTTTGAAGGTGCAGCCAACAACGGATATGGCTGGCTTCTAAAAACCGGACAAGGTAAGAATGTGAATTGTCCCCCAGAGCCCTTAGAAAAGGAGGTAGACATGCTGGTACCTTGATTTTTGTGCAGTAAGACTCATTTTGGACTCACAAACCATGAAAGTGTAAGACAGTGTTTTGCAACCTTTTTTATCTCACGGCACACTTGAACCTGTAGTTAAATGTCCACACCACACTTAAATTACGTTGACAAAAAAATAAAAAAAGAGTAATAGAAAGAATATACTAACTGAGCTTTGAACTTCTTCCAAAAATAATTTAATTAATGATCATTAAAAATTTTGCGCACACCTCAGATCCTCTCACGGTACACCACACTGCTTAAAACTCACTGGTGTAAGGAGGTAAAATTGGTCTTTTTAAGTCTCTAACTTTGTGAATAATTTAGAGCAATAGAACAGGAACAATTTGTTCATCACCCAAAGCATCTAGAAACCTTAGTAATCTTTCTCTTCCAAAAGTCCCCAAATATCTGGTTTCCTGGTCTTGACAGGGAGTGACCTTCCTTACTTGTTTGTAAAGTTGGAAATCCTACAAGCAGGAAGGAAGGCAGTTTTCCAAAGAGGGCTTTGTGAACATTGGCTCCAGAAAGTCAATCTTAGTGCCTTAAAAATGTCTGGTTGTGAGGCGGCGCCTATGGCTCAAAAGAGTAGGATGCTACCCCCATATGCCGGAGGTGGTGGGTTCAAACCCAGCCCCGGCCAAAATCTGAAAAAAAAAAAAATGTTTGGTCACAGCTGATTAAATGAGCAGCATCCGCAACTATGACATCTCAGGCAAGGCTATTTGCATACATTTCAAATATTAAAATAATTGTATTTCCATAAAAATAAGAGCGCTCAATAGAATTTTTTTTTTTTTGAGATAGAGTTTCACTATGTTGCCCTTGGTAGAGTGCCATGGCTCACAGCTCACAGCAACCTCCAACTCTTGGGCTTAAGTGATTCTTTGCCTCAGCCTCCCGAATAACTGGGACTACAGGTGCCTGCCACAACAGCCAGCTTTTTTTTTTGTTGTTACAGTTGTCATTGTTGTTTAGCTGGCCCAGGACAGGTTCGAACCCACCAGCCTCACTGTCTGTGGCTGGCACCATAATGACTCTGCTATAGGCGTTAAGCCAATAGAATTATTTTTGGGGGGGCTGGGGGACAGAGCCTCAAGTGTCACCCTGGGTAGAGTGTCATGGCATCATAGCGCACAGCAACCTCCAACTCCTGGGCTCAAAAATTCTCTTGCCTCCACCTTCCACATAGTTGGGACTACAGGTACCCTGCCACAACACTCAGCTATTTTTTGGTTGCAGCCATCTTTGTTGTTTGGTGGCCCAGGCTGGATTTGAACCCACCATCTCAGGTGTATGTGGCTGATGCCTTAGCCGCTTGAACCACAGGTGCCAAACCCCAATAGAATTTTTTGAATTCTGGAGTAGTCAGACAGGAAGGAAAGTATATCATTTCAAGAGATTAATTTTAGTTTACAAAAGCATAGTTTATTAAGTTGTTATAGATAAGGAGATTCTGTACATGTTCAGAAAACTAGAACAATCAAAATTAAAACAAAACAAAACCCTGAAACAAAATCTATAATAATTCATCATCAATACACTCAGTCTTATCCAAGAAATTCTTTTTTCGGTTTATCTTGGGTTTGAATTTCATAAAACTGTCCAGAGTTGTAGAAATTCAGTTAAATAGTCCCAAAGCACTTTAAATGCTGCTACTAGAAGTCTGAGCTACTAGTAGTCTCTGCTGCTAGAAGAGGTACTTCTCCATGAATCTCTAATCCAGGTTTTCTTTATTAAAGAGGAAGCATTCTGGTTTAAAACTAATTGCATGTATGTTCCGGGTAGCAATAGAATAGATCAAAAACAATCTGTAGATGCAAAAAGACTTTAAAAAGCTGTGGGTATCTTACTAAGAATGATTTTTTTTCAAAACTGAAATATCTGATGAGTGTTTATTGTAAGAGTATTGATAGTGACCAGAGAAATTTGTTTTTCCCCCCTGTGATTTGCAAAAGCAGATAAAAGTCAATTGAAAATATTTTAGACTAAATATTTATGAACATAATTTAAACTATTTACAAAATGGTAGCTATAGCCATTATATTTAGTGTATAAAATTGAATAAACTCAATATGTACAGAAAATTTTAGATACAACATATAAGATACTTCTATAATATGCTATGAACGTACCAAGTGTATGGTCAGAATATTCTAAGAATATATCAAGAATATAAGGTAAAGGTTTTCTGTAAGTCTGAAGTAGGTTCCAAACATCTATCTGTACACTAATAAAACTTGGTAGTTAATTGATGTAAATCTCCAGTTGAAAACCTAGGATGGCCTAGGAGAGATGCTGTAATTAAATTAAAGAAATAGAATGACAATCAAGTTAACATCTTAAAAATAAATGAAATTATGATTGAACAACAACTGTTGTTGTTGAATATTGGGCAAAGTAGCCACAGCATTCTGATAAATATCAATATGTCATAGACTGTGAGAACAATGACAGATCACTGCAAATTTTCCTTCCATTTTCTGTAATTCACATATTTAATACATTTTGTCAATACAAATTTAACCCAAGGAAGTGTAAACATCTCTTCTTATTTACCAAATTTTCCCCTGCATTTCATCAACAGTAATATAATTTCTGCCACTTCTCTTTTTAAAAAGGAAAAGAATAAATCCTTTTGTGATTCTTCAGGAGCCCCCTGGGAAATCACTGAGACAACTTTAAATTCAAAAGATTTTTTTTTAATTAGTAGACATTTTAGTGCCATTTTGCAGGGTTTATACTTCCTCTCCCCATCCCTCAGTTTGCCCTGTTATTAACATACAAATTTGTGCTACATGTTTGTTAAAATTGATGAATACATATTGATGTATTGTTATTGACTAATATCCACAGTTTTATAAGAAGAGTTCGTGGCTTCTTGCCATACAAATTCGTCAAATGCATAAGGTCACGTACATACCATCATAGCATTGCATGGAATAGTTTTACTGCCTTAAAAATATGCACCACTCTTCCTCATCACTGAGCCCCTGGAAACCACTCATGTTTTTACTGCTTCTCTACTTTGCCTTTCCAGAATGTCACATAGTTGGAATCTGGTGGTATGTTATCTTTAAGATTCACTTCTTTCACGTAACAACATGCATTTAAGTTTCTTCCACTCACTTCAGTGCCTGGATAGCTCATTTCTTTTTATTCATGAATAACATCCCATCAGGCGAATGTATCAGAGGGCTTTTAAAAAAATCCATTCACCTATTAATATTTAAGGACAGCTTGGTTGCCTCCAATTTTTGACTATTATGACATAAAGCTATGGTAATCATCCATGCGTAGGCTTTTGTGTGGACATAAAATTTCAGCTAAGGAGTGTGCTAGCTGGATCATATGGTAAGACTAAGAGTTGGAGAGGGTGCTGGGTTTTGTAGATGTTTACAAAAGTGGCCTCACCCTTTTCATTCTCATCAGCATTCCTGAGATTTCCTGCCGTTCCACACCCTCCTCAACATTTAGTCGTTTGCGTTTTTTTTTTTTTGGATTTTCCCAAATTTCCATTATAATGGCTTATAATGCTGAGAATTCTTTATAAGCTTATTTCCCATCTGTACATCTTTTTCGTTGAGGCTCCTGTTCAGATCATCTGCTGAATTTATCAGTGGGTTATTTGTGTTTTTATGGCTATGTTTTAAGAGTTCTTTGCATATTCGGGATGTAAGTCTTTTATCAGATATGTGTTCTGCAAGTTTTTTTTCCACGTTTGTTGTCGGTCTTTTTATTCTCTTGACAGAGCAGAAGTCTTAATTTTAACAGAGTCCATTGTATTAACTTTTTTCATGGGTCGTGCTTTTGATGTTACATCATCTAAAGCCTCATTTCCAGACAGGGTTCACCTAGATTCCTCCTGTGTTAATGTTTAGAAGTTTTATAGCTTTGCACTTTAAAGATACTTGGATTAACTTTGCAGCTAATTTTTATATTCAATTTCAACTTAATTCTGCGAAACTCTGAGGTCAGTGTCTAGATTTATTATTTTGAAATTAGCTGCCTGACTGACTGAATACCATTTGTTAAAAAGACTACCCTTTCTTTATTTGATATTGTTCTCTTTTGTCAAACAGTAGTTGAGTCTATTTGTTTGGGTCTATTTCTAGGTTCTCGACTCTCTTCCACTGATCTGTCTGTTTCCTTGACAGGCCCACCACGTTTGCTGCAGGATTTGAAGTCAGGAACTGTCAGTCATCAGATTTGATTTTTCTTCTTCACTATTGCTCTGGGTATCCTGGGTCATATAACTATTAATATAAATTTTATAATCAGCTTTTCTATATTATAAGCACCTTTTTGGGATTTTGATCTGAATTGCACTGAATTCAGTGAAGTTGGGAAGAACTGACATCTCAACAATATTGAGTCTCCCAAGTCATGGACATGTAATAATAGTCTTCTGCAGGAGACACCTGTGAGAAATAGCTTAGTAATAAGGGAATGGGGAAGGGATTTAACATTGTTGGTCTCTCGTTAAAGAGCCCATAAGAGCAGGAGATGAGAACACCGACATTATTGCATAGCAGACTTCACAGCTGTGGTGGATCACTGCTATAAATAGCCTCAGGAGAAGCTACTGCTGCTCAGACTAAGACCGACAGACTGCTGCTGAGAGATTGCTGCTGAGATGCTCGCTCCTACAAACACTGACTGTGACTTCTAAGGGGCTTCTGCACCCGAGACCTGAACGAGACATACCCAGAACGAAAATGTATAGCAGTCCATGTCCTGACAGTTTAATGGGTCAGGGCTGGTGGCCTGGCATCCTGGCTCCGACATTCTATCTATTTATATCTATATGTGTGTGTGTATTATATATTTTTATATATATATCTATCTATATATATATATATATATAGAGAGAGAGAGAGAGAGAGAGACACATACACACACACAAAGAGATAGTCTATATTTGCAAACAAAATATCATATATATGAGTCTATGTTTGAAAACAAAGTATCAAAATTTGTAAGGAGATTTAAATATTTGATCAAAGATAAGATCATAGATTACTGAGAGAAGTACTTGGCTTTCTATCTAATCAAAATGACAATAAATAATTATGAAGTTAAATTAGGAAGTTATAAGATTGTTTCTTTCAGAATAGTCAGAAACAGCATATGTGAGGAGCCCCCAGGGGCTTCATCACCAGGAGGCCTCATTACCATTATTTACGTGGAGTAAATGCAGACTTTGGTGAGCTTTAAGCCTTTTTGAGTCATGAACCAAAACTTTCAACAACATAAATGCACTGGAGAATAAAGGGGTGAATTTCTTTATACTATTTATTCCAAGAAAGAGAAAGTTAATGAAGAATGTCTCATGGAATGGAAGGGGACATTTTACAAAGGCAGGTAAACAATGACAAGTTTTATGAAAATCATGAGAAAAGATGTTGACAGTTCTCCTGGTTAACCCTTTTCTGGAACACAAAATAAAACGGCAGACATAGTAATGTTTTCTTAAATTATGTCTCTTTCTAGGAACACGGGATCCAAATAAAGTTCAACATCCTTATGGTATTTATATGTAAGGAATTACTATTCCATATTGTCTTTTTTTCTGAAAGATAAGACATACTATTCAAATATGAAAATGAATGAGAGGAAATGATAATAAAATGAAAATTTGAATATAATTCCTTATTATATAATAGTATATCTGACTTTTAGAAATATTTTCATTGATGTAATAAAGACTGTTTTTCATTAAGAGTAAGTAAGATGGGGGGTGGCACCTGTGGCTCAAAGGAGTAGGGCGCTGGCCCCATGTACCAGAGGTGGTGGGTTCAAGCCCAGTCCCAGCCAAAAATTGTAAAAAAAAAAAAAAAAAGTAAGAAGAAATACAAACTTATCTCAAGAAATAAACCCAGAAGTCACAATGTCACAATGAGGCATCTGTAATAATGTTTCACCATTTTTATACTTAGACATAATGTAGATGTCTAATGAATATATATTAGTTAACTTGGTTTAGTATCAGTACAAGTTTAACTAAATATTTTTGAAACTTGTCAAGCTGACATATTACAAAACTTAATTACTGTTGATAGGAAGTTTTTTCAGAATAGTGAAGACACAAAAAAATAAATGATTAAATCAATGCGTGATTTGTTTATTGAGAGTTGGAAGTATTTGGTACCATAAGAATGAATAATGAACTCTAACCCCCAAAATGGGCAGGGACAGTAAGTCATTGTTCTAGACTGTGGTTCTCAACCTTCCTAATGCCATGACCCTTTAATACCGTTCCTCATGGTGTGGTAACAAAATGGCAATGAAAATAATTTTATGGTTGGGGGGCACCACAACATGAGGAACTGTATTAAAGGGTCGCAGCATTAGGAAGGTTTAGAACTTCTGGTCTAGACCGTGAAAACTTTATGGATTTGAGGAAAAATAGGCAATACATTTGATCATTAGAATATGTTGGGCATAGCTTTAGTTAGAGTACACTGAAAAGAATAATGGAGATGGAAAGGAAATACAGACACAGTCAGAACCTGCTCAGACATATAAATGAACTTAGATTTTAGTCTTGGGGCCATGCACACTGATATGTGACTTCTTTAAGAAGAAAGGAGAGCTGTGCATTGAAAGTTGCTGCCACTTGCAAAATGCATCATGTAGCAATAAAGTATCTGCTAGGGAGACCAGTGAGGCTTTTTCAAGCAAAAGCTAATGCAATCATTGTACAATGACACTGGCAATAGGTGTGAGAGCAACTCAAAGTTACTGTACAAAGTTTCAAAAATGCCTACCTTAGTAAATAGCAGTTGTAAAATGTAATAGACCCATCACTTGTGGTCATACTTATGTAATCTAAAACAGCGACTTGATTTTAATCACAAAAATGTATGTGTGGGTATTATCCTCCCTTAATAAAAATGTTCCAGGAAACAGAAATTGAAGAAATTGTAATGAGCCATGTAAAATGCAGGAGTAGCAGTGGCATCCACGATCTGTCTCCAAACTGATACTGGACTTGCCTGTATACTCTTGTCATTACTACTGAAGCCTTGACTGACTTGTTTTTAGTTGGCTAGACTGAAATATCTTTTTATATAAATAAAAAGAAAGCTAGCCCAGAGAGCTCATAATAACATGTGTGTGACAGAATAAGTTTGTGTAAACTTGACTGGAATTTGTGAAGCGTGGAATGAGGACGAACTGTCCTCTAGAAATAACTGTAAAAAGAGTACTCTCTAACAATGGAAAAATTGACCAAGAAAAAACAGCAGACTCTATGTCATTCAAAGTTAACTTCAGTGTCAGACAACTCTCAGATTCACATCCTGAATTTTCAAAAAATTCTAACCATGAATCTCTTAGAAACCTAAAGTTTTCAGTTGGCTTCTATAATATAATCAGCATGAAAAGCCCCATGGTAAACTCCCAATATCAATGAACTGTTTAGGCAAATTACACAATGTTTAATATGTGGAATATGAAACAAAGATGTTAATACACATTCCTCAGGTAGAAAATATATTAAGTAATGTAAATTAGAATACAAAATTATCATGATGATAAAAAATGAATAAAAAGAAAGATTTCTAAGTGAAGTGTTGCAAGAATGGAGAAACCCCTCATGTACTCACTATGAAACTGGAGGTAATCGATCAGCACTGGTGCACATATGGAAGTAAAACCAAATGGAAGTCACGCAGGTGAGATGGGGCAGAGGGGATGAGTAAATTCACACTGAACGGCACCGTGCAGACTACCTGGGTCATCGGCAGGCACACTAATAACATTGACCCGAGCTATACAAAAGCAATTAATGTAATCAGAACAGTTTTGACCTTGCAATACTAGAATATCAAAACAAATAAGAAAAAATAGTGACCAAATAATAACAAACAACTTTTGAGAAATATCTCAAAAAGTAGAGCAAAAGACAAAGAGATATAAAATTGGAGGATTTGTCTAGGAAGGTATTAAAACAGGACAAAGGTGATGAAAGAGCTGGAAAACATCTAAAAATCAACCAGAGAATAAATTTCAAGAATGAAAAGCCTCATGAAATAATTAGTGCAACTAATGAAAAATAATATAAAGTTCAGTTCATCATGAAATTTCATAGGAGGGGGGATAAAAGGAATCTTAAAATGATTGTGAAAGACAGGCATGTTACAAAAAGGGTTGGAATTATGTGTCAGCAGAGCCCTGGACATCAATGTCTTATCTTTGGTTTCTGATCCAAATTCCAAACACCTGTATAGAATTATGTTCTTAGTCGAAGGGTGAATACAAGGGGAATAATGATCTTTTCAGACACAAATTATCTTGAAAATTCATCTGAGTTCACTGCTTCTCCAAGAGCTACTGGCAGAAAATGTCCATGAAATGATGACTAAACAGTGAAGTCAGCTATTAGTGAATTCTACAAACAAAAGACAAAAGGCTTCTACAGGTGAAGGTAAAAAATCTGGACAAATGTGAAAAGTAATCCCAGGATGAAACTAAGAAGCCCACCTAGTGAACCAGCCACATTGAAACATTGCAATCAAAGGAAAAATTAATTTGGGAGATATTATCTCTGGAAAAAATAATCACGCCATGTACAGATTCACCGACACAAACATACATTTTGAGATAAAGTACGGTTTAATGTTTCCTGTGTTTTTTGACAATGATTACAAAAAATAAAAAAAGACATTCTCATGTCCCCCCCTATAAATTGTTTTAGTAAAATAAAAAGCTCTAGAAAGTTCTATGGCCATTCAAATTTATTAGTTGAATATTAAATCATCATTTGTGGCAATTTACAATACTATGTACCTTGATATCAATTCTTGCAACGTGGCTGCTTCTATATTAGGAAGGAATAAAGAGAGAAAGCGTAAGCCTGGGTGTAGAGTATGTGAGAGACCTAAATCTCCATCGTCTCATTGTAGAAATGGTATGTGAAGGACTCGGCTATAACTCGGACTTTCCCTTACACACACACACAGTGTAGCCTAATCGTATGTAACCGCCTATTAACCTCAAATTAAATAAATAAATAAATAAATGTGACATTTAATGCTCAGATATCAGGAAACAGCATCAAATGTATAGTAGCTACAGACGTGAAGGAAAAACAGCTGAAGCAGTTATAAACTGTTTCCAGAGTTTGTAACTAGGAAAAGGGAGGGAAGAATGGGGCATAAACTACTTTTTTTTAAGATTATAAAACTATTTAATGTTAAGACCACTGACATGTATTAATTTCATTTATGATGCAATGACACATAAAACAGCCTAGAAAAGTCTATGGAATTTGCTGCTGTCACCTCAAAGAAAATGGTGAAGGACAAAGAGGAGGGACGGATGGCAAGTGCGTCTTCCTGTCACCCCTCTGCATCCCTCCTTGCAGAATCGTGATTAAGTAAAATATAGAAACCAAGGGCAATTTGGTTCTGGGAATCTCACTTAGCAATGTCCTCAAAGCATTCCTCTATTCTGTTATAATCAAGTGATCATGCGCTGATCATCTCGTGAATGACTGAAAACTCCCCTTAAGATTAAGCACTAATGCCCTTCATGGCTGCCCAGTTTGTTTCTGATACAGCTAGAATCCTCTAATAGAGCTCTATGTAACTGTTCCTTACTGATATTTTCCATTAACAAGTATCTATTTAGCACTTTGCAAAATGAAGTAGCTACATGAATAACAGGGCTACCCAGTGGGGTATACTCATGTATGCACTGATTTTTATCACCATTATATTCCTGGCAGTTGTCTACCAGCAGTGAAAGGGACTACATTTTATGATATCTTTACCCTACACATTTAAATATTTTTCTACATTGACACAGTTAGGATGCAGAGAGAGGAGCAAATTATCAGAGTGTCAATTATAGTCATGCTTTTACATAATAGGCGTAAGCTGTAGGCCATAAGAATGACTAGTTTCCCTCTCATTATTAATAACCTGATGCCAATCAAATTCTATATATGTGGCTTGTGAGGGAGGGAATAAAAACGAACAAACACATTATTCCTATTAAACGTAAGCCTTGAGCACATGAAACAATGCCTTGTATATTAGGTCATATTCCAAACAAAATGACAGCTGGCAGTGGGAACCCAACAGTGAAACCTTGCTTCGCAGACGTTTTCTGAAGATACCATAAATAGAGTACGGCGTTACTATTAATAGTTACACAGAAGAGGTAGCTTATGGGAGCATTGGGATGTTAATTTTCATAATCATACCAGATAATGCTCAAATGACTGTAAGCTGCCCAAAGAATGTATAAAGCATCTCTTTAAGGCAGGCAACGTGAAGTAGTGGTGTAGGAATCTATGCTTGCTCATTGCAGCTTGCTGGCAACATTTCACAAACACCCTGACCCTGTGCTTGGAAAGTAACTTTAAATACAAAACAGACTACAGGTCATACCTGCCCCACCCAAGTCTTTTGCCTGAGTCACTATATTCCTTAAAAGATATGTGGAAAAATATCCCATGCATATGGACTGGGAGTGTTACTGGAATTTCTTTCTTCAGTAGGCCCTTGGTTTGGGGGTTTGAAGAATGAGTCCATGGACCACAGATCAGTGGTAAGATAGAATTTATTAGCCAGAAAAAAATACAGAAAAAGCACCAGAGCTCCTGGCAGATGGAAAGAGCCGAGTCGAGTCTGAAAATCTCCCCCTGGTCCTGGCCAGGACTTGGTAACCAAAGAATGGATACAGTTCCTTCCACTGGGGCAAGGTGAATGAGCGCATTAATGAATGGATACAGTCTTTTCCACTTGGGCAAGGTGAATGAGCACATTAATGAATGGATACAGTTCCTTCCACTGGGGGAAGGTGAATGAGCACATCAATGAATGGATATAGTTCCTCCACTGGGGCAAGGTGAATGAACGCATTAATGAGTGGATACAGTCCCTTTGATACCAGACAGGTGGTGCCCCAAACTCAGCTGAGTGGGGCTGGAGGACCTGCTGCCTCTGTCTTGGCACCAACACCACCAAGCAGCAGAGGAACCAGCAGGCTGGAGCGTAGGCAAGCAGGGGGAGCTTCCCTTCCCCAACGGAGGCTCCAGTAGCCAAAGGAACTGCACAGGAGCTGGGGAAGACACTGGTAATTCCTCCAGTGCATCCCTGATTGTTCTATTTTCAAAACCTACTCCTGATTTGTCTGTTTTCAGGATCCAAAAGCTCATTAGACAATGGTCCCTATATAAGCCCCTAAGCAGAGAGCCCAAACACAGACCTCCGAGAGAGAGCAGGAGAGCAAGGAGGTTTGGCTCTTTGTGAGAGCTGTAACACTTGTATTACTGCTGATCCTGCTCTGCAAGGGGGGTTGGTTCCCTGTGAGAGCTGTAACACTTGTAAAATAAAACCTAACCTACTGCTGATCCTGTGGTCCATGGCTTCATTCTCCGAACCACTGAGACCAAGAGCCTGAAAATCCAGTATCAAAAATCTGGTATCATCTTCCACTGGGGCAAGGTGAATGAGCACATTAATGAGTGAATACAGTCCCTTCCACTGGGGCAGGGTGAATGAGCACATTAATGAATGGATACAGCCCCTCCCACTAGGGCAAGGTGAATGAGTGCATTAATTAATTAATGGGTACAGTCCCTTCCACTGGAACAAGGTGAATGAGCGCATTAATGAGTGAATATAGTCCCTTCCACTGGGGCAGGGTGAATGAGTGCATTAATGAATGGATACAGTCCCTTCCACTGGGGCAAGGTGAATGAGCGCATTAACGAGTGAATACAGTCCCTTCCACTGGGGCAAGGTGAATGAGCGCATTAATGAATGGATACAGTTCCTCCACTGGGGCAAGGTGAATGAGTGCATTAATGAATAGATACAGTCCCTTCCTCTGGGGCAAAATGAATGAGTGCATTAATGAATGGGTACAGTCCCTCCCATAGACCAAGATGAATGAGCCATTCCCTTCATGAAGTTGTCCAGTCCTAGGAAAGGCAGGGTCCCTGTTCAGCCCTGAATGGAGAAACTTCGTTCAGCCCTGAATTGGGGATCCCTGTATCATGATCATTCTCAGCTTCAGAAGTTGTGTGTGCACCATGGACGGCAGCTTCACACCTGTGGCACTGTACATTGACATAAGGGGAAAGAAGAGGTGGCTTGAGCAGCAACACGGGCTGTGCCCTGGTTTCCTTCAACTTCCTAGGGACCCTGGGGCTTCTGCCATGCTGGGCCCTCTCTGCCACACTTGTTTTACCAACCCTCGCCTCCCCACCTGTGTTGCACCAACACCCCCAGGGGCCACAAGGCAGAAGGCAAAGCAGGCATTCCCGGGCAGCCTGGCATGGCTGAGCCAGGGTGCCATCCACCTTGGATCAGGAGAACCAAGATTGTTAAAATGCCCAAGGTGATTAGTAGATTCCATGTGATTCCCATCAAAATACCAACATTGGTTTTCACAGAATTAAACAAAAAAATGAAAAGTTCATATGGAATAAAAAAAAAAAAAAAAGAGCGAGCCCAAATAGACAAAGCATCCTAAGCAAAAAGAACAAACCTGGAGGCATCCCATTAGTTGACTTCAAATTATCCTACACAACTATAGTAATCAAAACAACATGGTACTGATAGAAAAGTAGATACCTGGGTCGGAGGAACAGGATGCCCAGCTCAGAAATAAAACCACAAATGATCTTTGATAAAGACGACAAGAATACAGTCTAGGAAAAGGATGCCTATTCAGTAAATTGTTCTGGGGAAATGGGGAGCCACACGCAAAAGAATGAAACTGGATCCCTGTTTCTTACCACATACGAACATAACCCAACATGGATTAAAGACAAGTGTAAGACCCGACAGCATAAGACACCCTAGCAGAAAATTTAGGAAAAACTCTTGTGGACATTGGCCCAGGCATGAATTTTTAACTAATACTCCAAAAAGCAAACCTAACAAAAACAAAAATGAACAGGACTTAATTAAACTAAAAAGTTTCTACACAAATAGTCAATAGAGTAAATAGACAATCTAAAGACTGGAAGAAAATATATACAACTTGTACATCTTACAAAGGACCAATATGCAGAATCTATAAGGAACTCAGATAAATCAGCAGGAAAAACAAAACAAAATAACCTCGTTGCAAAGGGGGCAAAAGACATGAATGGACATTTTTCAAAAGAAGATAAATAAATGGTCAGGCAAACTAAGTGAGCACACTGACCTTTCTGACCACTGGGGAAATGCAAATTAAAACTACAATGAGATCCTGCCTTAGCCCATTCAGAATGGCCATAATTGAGAGGGAGGAGAGAGGTTGAAAGGAGGGAGAGTAATCAGTGGGACCACACCTATGGTGCATATTGCAAAGGAACATGTCACATCTATTAAGTGTAGAGTATAAATGTCTTAATAATTAAGTGAGGTGAAGGCTATGTTAACCAGTTTGATGTAAGCATTCCAAATTGTATATAAAATCAGCACATTGTACCCCATAAATGCATTAATGTAGTTATGATTTAATAAAAACAATTAAAAAATAATATTGTATTTTACCATGTGTAATGCATACTTTTTGCCCAACTTTCTGAGTGAAAATAACCATGCGTGTTGTACAGGGTAGCACTCTGTACCAACAGATAAAATTTCTTGTGCCCTGTATCTGTTCTTATTTTTTGTAATTATTCGTCACATAAGATTTCTGTAACATGTGTTAAAAAAAGGCTAATGTTCCTTTATAATGCAAAAAGCAGATACCTAATTATAAAGAAATAAAAATTTGACTTAAAATATTAAAATGAAAGATTTTTTTTTCTGCACGTTTGAGCCAAACGTGGTGCACATTATTCATGGGCATGCACGCTATGCGTACTTGGCAAAATACGGTTGCTGGCGATGATGCAGGAAAAGGGGGATACTTATACCCTCTTTGGGGGAAGGCATATTAGAACTATCTCTATGGAAAATAGTACAGAGATTTATTTCTCGAGGAACTAAACTACCAAGGTGATCCATCACACAAATATGTTTAACAATCACTGGTTAAATTTAGGGGTAAAGATCTGAATCGAAGGATGTTTTCGGACTGTACACTTAAGTAAATGCCAGTAAGTTGAATGTTATTTAGAAATGACTTTGTAGATTTTTCTTTTCCCTCCTTCCCTCCTTTCCTTCCTTTCTTCCTCTTTTGATAGAAGACAGGCAGGTTCGAAGATTTGAGAAATGTTTTGGAACATGCTCAGATCTAATGCAGGAAAGTGAAACAATAAAGCTTTTGTAGGTCTTTAGGTGTTTTCAGATACTGCTCCTGCTTCATAGCACCGCGATGGTAGGGATGGGAGGGAGGGAGGAAGCTTTTTCTGGACAGATGAAGATAATGGGCAGGGCTGCTGGTTGAGGGGCGTTCTGAAGTGATGGGAGTGGGATTTAGCAGTCCATTTTCCCGTCATTGATTTTTCACAGGTGATTGTATTGAACTTGCTCGTTCAGAAATTGCCTCTAGCACCTTATTTTTGCTCCACTTTCTTTTGGTTTTCATCTAAATCATGTGATATTAATCATTGTTGCCATTTAGCAAGAGAATATGACACCCCCGAGTGAGAAGAGGGTTGTGGACTGAAGGTCATCTTCAGGCTTAGCTGCTCAGGCTTCTGTCAGTCAATGAGAAATCAGTACTGACGATTTTTGTGTTTATTTCCTCTTTTATTACAAGTTTTATTTTTAGCAACGCAAGAGTTGAAAGATAAAAATAAGACACATATAAGTTGAACAATATTGCTTGTTTATTATCTAAATTTGGTACCTGGTCAGAAGCACAAAGGGATACTTGCTGAGTATGCAAATTCCATATTATTTGTGAGCAACAGATATCTAGAAGATTCATACTTATCAATTGTAATCAATCTTTAGGAATCTTTTATGACTATATCTTGATAGTCTGATTCACTTGAAATGTTGTGATAACGTTTGGAAGTTTGATTTCTTTTAACAGTAAACCAATATTAACAATTTTTTTTTTGAGATAGAATCTCACTCTTTCACGCTGGGTACTATGTGCATGGCATAACCACTCACAGCCACTTCCAACTTGAGTTCAGGCAATTCTCTGGCCTCAACTTCCCAAGTAGCTGGGACTATAGGCACATGCCACCATGCCTGGCTCATTTTTCTGTTTTTAATAGAGATAGGGTCTCACTCTTGCTCAGGCTGGTCTTGAACTCCTAAACTCAAGGGATCTTCCTGCTTTCAAGACCTCCCAGAGTGCTAAGATTATAGGTGTGAGCCCTTGTGCCACCCAAGAAATTTTTATATATGACTGTATCATATATATATATATATATATTTTTTTTTTTTTGAGACAGAGCCTCAAGCTATCCCCCTGGGTAGAGTGCTGTGGCTTCACAGCTCACAGCAACCTCCAACTCCTGGGCTCAAGCCAGTCTCCTGCCTCAGCCTCCCAAGTACCTGGGACCACAGGCGCCCGCCACAACGCCCGGCTATTTTTTGGTTGTAGCCGTCATTATTGTTTGGCAGGCCCGGGCTAGATTCAAACCCGCCACCTTAGGTGTATGTGGCTGGTGCCTTAGCCACTTGAGCCACAGGTGCCAAGCCGACTGTATCATATATTATATATAAACCATTACACAGACTATATACAATCAATTATAGTCATTGGTCAACAATTATGAGCGAAATGATACTAGAGAAAAGTTTTCAATAAACAAAGAGATGGTAGCACGTTATAGAGATTGAGTTTTATCCCCTGTGTTTACCTTTGCATTATTTTTCACAAGGACTCTGCAACCCGGAGACCTTATTCTGCAACCCACTTGGGATTATCATACATGCAGCAACTGTACTGAAAAGACAGTGATAATTTTATAACAATGTGCCTTTAAGATGCTACTTTAAGAGTCATTCCCTGGGTGAAATTCTTTTACTAGTAATAATTTTTTTGAATGTGAATCTTTTGTTACTTTTACTCTATTTCATACATTTCCACTAAAAAAATAGTTCTGCCTCCTCATACTCCTTGACCCCTGAATTTTGTGCAGTTATTATCCTTCTCTTGTTTTCCTGTGCTTCATGCACTAAATCACCACTACTTGTCTCTCAGTGCTTTTAAATGACATCTAATTTTTGGTCTAGACATTTGGTTGTCTGGGGCTGACTCTTCATTTTTGTCAACTTGATCACTACCATTTGATTCCCTTTGTACAATCCACAATTTCTTATAGTACAGAATCAGAGCAAACCAACCACGAAAACCTTGGAAAATCTCATCCTCAACAGATGGTAGTGATAATATTTTAGCAGCTTTGAATCAGACCCGAGACAGGGAATGTTGTTTTCCTTAGCTCAATCTTTCTCATTGGAAATTTGGTCACTTAGTTTTGGGTGCCATCTAGGAGCAGAGAACCTGTGGCTGTTAGGCCATACGTGGCCTTCTGGATCCTTGAGTGTGGCCTTTTGACTGAATCTAAATTTTACAGACCTAATCCTTCTAATAAAGGGGTTTGTTCTGTGAAATTTGGATTTGTTCAAGGGGCTGCACTTGGGGATCTGAAGGGCCACATGTGTCCTTGAGGACACAGTTCTCAACCAAGTGCTTGGACTTTGAAATTAGATCGCCTACAATTAAATAGTGGTTTGCCCAGTAAATAGCTATCTAACTTTGAGCAGTTACTTAATCTCTATTGCTTTTTTACCTCTAAAATGGCAACATTCTATTGGTCAAGGCAAGACAGAGAAAATCCACATTTCTCTGGAGTGAAGACACAGACTCTATCTCTTGATGAAAATAATAGAGACACTGGACAGCAAAGGAATTCAGATGTAAAGATACCAATTCCCCTGGGAGCCACTATCCTCATGATGTACTGCCTGTTGACTAAAGGTCATTTTTTTTTTCTTTTAAGGATAACTGATCTTAGTTATAAAGTGAGAATATCCTTGGTCTACAGTCTCCCATCTTTCTGCTCAATAGGTAATTTGGGATTCTCTGAAGGGCAAAATAGATGATTCATGTTTTGGGGTTTTTTTTGTAGTTTTTTATTATTTGGCCAAGCCTGGGTTTGAACCCACCACCTCTGGCATATGGGGCTGGTGCCCTACTCCTTTGTGCCACCCTATGATTCATGTTTTTTACAAAGCTCTTTATTTAGTTAAAAAAACAAACATGTTAAGAAAATAATATTTTATTCTGTCAACAGTTAAATATAATTTCTCTGAAACTATATTTCTGGAAAGATGCTCCTCAGAATTATTTATGACATTTATAAAGTACACAGATCCTTGAACCCAACCCCAAAGTCTTCAGCAGGTGGGCCCAAAACATATTTCTAATACGAAAAGCATATTTTTCCTTTAAGGCTCAGGTGTGTTTTTTTAATCTATAATATGACAGAAGTACTAATAGTCCTGCTTAAACTGTATTTCATTATTGTTTATAATATTTTGAATAAGAAAATATGTCTCCTATATTTAACTCAGAAGAGCAGGTATATAGACTCTCTCACCACTGCCCTGGCTTTAGAGCCTTTTCTCTGACAGCGTAATAGGAATGTGCCTCAGAGAAAATGTTCCAAGCAACAAGGACTGGGAAGATACTCCTGGAACACAGTATACAAATTCTCAGAAGGGAGCCCAGAAATAAAGGCAGGGAACCTGAAATGAAGATGAGGCTTTGCATACGTGTAGGTCGAGAGGTACCAAGATTTATTTTATTCACAAGCTATTTATGTCACAGTCTTGCAAAGAAGATATTGCAGGTAGAAAAGAGTTTAATTAGCTAGTTTTAATGTCCTTGGAAAAATGGCAGGGGACACATATTAGGAAAATCATGTGATGGTAACAGGAAATTTTCAGTTTTCAGAAATTGGAGGAAACCAGCACTGCCAATTTCAGTAATTGCAGCATTTACTTATTACATTTATACGGGAGTATCTGGAAGAGCATCACTTTGCTTTTACCAAAAGTCAGTGCGTCTGCCCCCTGCTGTTAGTGGAATAAAGATAAATTCCATGTCTTTTCTATCTCCACAATCTTGTGAAAATGCCTGACTTGGGAAAATCTAAGCTAGAACTTAGTGAGGAAGTGGGTCTGAAAAATTTGATTTCTAGAATTCTAGCCACAGAAATACAGGAAACAACTGAGGGAGACAGATAGATTCCTGAGCACAGTACATCTTATCTACATTGCCAAAACCATAATAATAGATGGTAAGATTCTTCCCTTCTCCAGGGCTAAGAGACTGGGGTAATTATTGGAATGCAGATTCCTGGTATATCTCCACTAACACTAATGAATCTCTAGCTAGGGGGTGAAGAATCTATACTGTTTTGCTCCTAAATCCTCTTTGGATAATCAAGTTCTTGAAGTTTCTGCATGAAAAAATAAATATGGGATGAAATCTGGAAGCAAAAGGCTAAATCATAAATGGACCTACCCATAAATATAAACATATAATTGAATCTTCAGGGTTATTTCTCACGTTTAGTGAAATTGCTACAACCTCTTTAGAGGAAGTAATAGAGAACTTAAAAACACACTTCAAAAAATATAAAAGATAATTAACTAAAGATTTTGGCATGAAGTGGAAGATTATAATTTTATAGGAGCAATTTTCTAGTTTATTCTTACAAGTTGTGATTTGTTTTTAGTGTCTGTAGTAAAAAACGAATTAAAGATCTCCCTCATAGGCATTTTAATTCTAAATGGGAATAGCTACACAACCGGGGTGGGGGGGAAATCATCTATGGTGAGTTAAATTACATTTTAACTACTTGAACTATTTGTCTTACTTACAATGTCAATTATATTCATCATACAATTAACTTCACAAAATAAATGTGGCAGTGAATAAATGTCTAAAACGTGGATGCAGAGATTATCTGCAAAGGTTCCTTTCTCTTCTAAAACTTATGAACTGCTAATATTTTGAGTTGATTTAGGAAAGAGCAGACAGCAGTCAGTTAAATTCTCTTAATATTCAAGGTACTTCAGATAAAGTTAGATCTGGCCTGAAAAAACTATGTATCCAAGGAAACTTAATCTTATTCTCTTTTCTAAATCTATAAATACTTTCTGGGGGTTATCTCCCTTATTCTCAGAGGCTTCTCATGCCTTATTAGCAACTAGTGGAGAATTTAACAAGAGGATTTTTAGTTTATTTCTCCTCATTCCCAAACTTCCAGTGCAGGATAAGCTTCTTATGGAGCTACAAGTTTTTTCTACTTTAACCCCATCCTTGCTCCATTAACGCCTGATGGTGATTCGCCTGATTATTTCTCCTGCTTGCCATAGCCCGTAATCAGAAGTGTTCTTCCTTGATCTGCTCAGTGTTTCAGACTCTTTTGGGTCAATGCCACCTTAGCTGACATATACTCATTCTTCCAAAATTCACTATACCTGCAAGCAGCAGGACAAACTCTTTCTATTTAAGGCAGAGCTACAAGACTGATAACCTGACAAAGCAATTACAGTAAAACTCTATTACAAAGCACTTTACTATTTCACAGATTCGATTATTCCTTGGGTCAAACCATGTCCACTGCGTACATTGTGCTTCTCTCTTAATATAACATGAAAAGAGCCTGAAAGGTAGGTGTTATCTTATCTTCCGACATCAGCACTATTCCCGCGTTCTCTTTTGTTGCATTGATTCATGTTGCTAGATAAAAAAAAAAAATTACTTTCTATGCAATTTTCAAGGACTGGTAGATAAACAATGTTGTCAAAACATAACATCAGCTACCATTTGGTCTCATAATATAACCATATAACATCACATATCATCCCAGTAATAAAATATAGTTGGTGATTTAGAATAGTAGCCAGGTATTTTAGAAATGATTTTTCTGCAGAAGATCCTATAGGAATATATGATATTAGACTAGAGTAGTGATATTTATTCCTATGACAGACCATAGCGACGCCTCTGATTCCTTTTTCTCACATCCTTCACCCCGCAGCTCTGTATGAGCTTAACTTACACTCACCTTTTGCTGAGCTTCCCATCCCATGTGCTGATCTCACATCTCCTTGATTGACTTATGCTGTAGTCACAGGACTTAGGCCCCACCATAATTTTAGAAGTCCATGAAAGTTTTAATTTTTTTTTAAATCAGAAAAAAATTAACATATAGGTCAATGTAAATGTTTAAATATATGAAAGGGATATATTTATCTCTCTACAAATGTAGTCATAAAATGAAATATTTAACTTTTTCATGGTGGGAAGATCTGCAACTACCATAATGGGAGTTGTATGTCTCTCCACTTTCTCATGGACGCCTGTTTGGCCATACACAACTGTAGCCAGGAAGTACAAGGGAGTTAACAGTCAATGCAGGAGTAGGATGCATGTGGACAACGTTAGGAGACCCTTTTATAATTTTCCTGAAAGAATAAAATCTCTGTTTTCCCTCTATTGCATTGCCATATACTCAGGAAGGCACATTCATAGGCATTATTTTGCATTCTGCCTTGAAGTCTAGAGTCCATTGGTTATTGTTTAGACAATATAAATTATAAGACAACTCTGACTTTACACTTCACAAAGTTCAATATTTTAATATTTTCAAGGACTAGTAGATAAACAGTGTTGTTAAAACATAGTATCAGCTATCATTTTGTCTCATACTATAATCATATAACATCACATATCATCCCAGTTATAATATATAGTTGGTGATTTAGAATGATAGCCATGTATTTATATTTATAAATGCATTATATATCGTTCATGTTCTCAAACATATTTTATTTTTTATAACAGATGTATTAAGATATAATTAATTTAATATAAAATTTATCCTTTTAATGTAGATAATTCAGTGTTACTTTTAGAATATTCAGAGTTATAGAAACATCACCGTGATCTAATTTTAGAATATTTTCATCACCTCAAACAGAATAAGACTATAAAGTCATATAGTAATTAAACTCTCAAAGGTCAAAGGCAAAGAAAAGTCCACATGCAGTAAGGGGAAAGCATCAAATAACATATAAATGAAATTTATCTGGTAACAGACCTCTTGATTAATAGGTTAGCAAGGATGCAAACAACATTCTCAAAGTAATAGAAGGAAAAAGGAAAACCCCGCCATCTAAGAATAGTGTATCCAACAAAGTTATCTTTCAACTGTGAAGGAGCGATAAGTTTTTGCCCCCTGGGAAAACAAAAGCTAAGAGAATTCACTACCTCCAGACATATTTTTACAAAAAAGTGTATCATTAAGGACTATATAAACAACTATACATAGTATGCCAATAAATTGGAAAACTTAGAAGTGATGTGTAAATTCCTAGACATGTACAACCTACTATGATCAAATGTTGAAGAAATCCAAAATCTGAATAAATCAGTAACAAGTAACTGGATAAAAGTTGTAACAAATTCTCTCATCAAAGAATAGCCCTGAACTTGATTGCTTCACTGCTGAATTCTACCAAACACTTAAAGAAGAAATTATACCAATCCTATGAAAACTATTCTAAAAACTTGAAGAGAAAGAAATACTTCCAAATTCATTCTATGAAGTTAGTGGTACCTTGGTACCAAAACCAGACAGAGATACAACAAAAAAGGAAAACAAAGGCCAATTTCTCTGAAGAACAGGCAGGCAGAAATGCCCAATAGAATACTAACAAACCAAATGCAACAGTGCATGAGAAGATCATTCATCATGATCAAGTGAGAGTCATCTCAGGGACTCAAGGATGTTTTGGTATACATGAATCAGTAAATATCATACATCATATCAACAGGATGAAGGATAAAATTTATATAATCATTTAGATTTATGCCAGAAAAAGGTTCCATAAAATCCAAAATCTTTTCTTATTAAAACTAAAAAAAATAAAAAAATTAGTATAGAAGGGTAGAAGGGACATACCTCAACAACCATATACCAAAAAAAAAAAAAAAAAAAAAAAGAAGAAGCTAGTGAAACAGTGGATGGAGAAAAACTGGACACATTTCTTCTAGGATCTGAAATAAGAGGAGATGACCCCACTTTTACCACTGTTATTTAAATCAGTACTGGAAATCTTTTTTTTTTTTTTTTTTTTAGTACTGGAAATCTTAGTCAGAGAAATTAGACAAAATAAAGAGCATTTAACTTGTAAAGGAATATGCCAAATTATCCTGTTTGCAGATGATATAATCTTATATTTAGCAACTCCACCCCCCCAAAACAACTACTAAAAGTGATAAACCCACTCAGTAAAATTGCAGAATACAAAATCCACACACAAAAATCAGTAGAATTTCTATTTGCCACAATGAAAATCTGAAAAAAGAAAGCAAGAAAGTAATCAATTTGAGATAGCTACAAAGAAAATAACATACCGAGGAATAAACCTTTATGAAAAAATGGAAGAAGACACAAAAAATGGAAAGATATTTCATGTTTATGGAAAGATTGATAAAGAGCACAGTCAAAGCAATGTTCAGATTCAAAGCATTTCCATGAATATACCAAAGACATTTTTCCCAAAATCTCAAAAAAAAATTATAAATAAAAATAGAAAATAATTTCAAAAAACAGATCATGCCAAATCTTATAGATAATAGAAAAAGAAGAAATACATCAAATTCATTCTACTTCATCTGGATATACCTGATAATAAAATTAGAAAAAATATATTATTATGAAGGGAAATATTATGAACATATTTCACTTATAAATGAGGATGCAATATCCTAGACAACATTAACAAGTTGAATTAAAAATTATTGTTCAAATAATGTATTTTGGTCAAAATTAAATCCATTTTATGTGAAATTAGTCACTATTTTCTTTTTTGTTCTTCCTTCCAAAGACATTCTTCACAGATTTAGAAATACAAAATACAAAACAATGCTAAAAATTTATTTAAAACTTCAAAAGACCCAGAATAGCCAAAGCTATCCTCAGCAAAATGTGTAAAATTAGAGTTATTAAATTACCTGCTTCAAATTATACTGTAAAAATATAGTACTAAAAAGCACAAAACAGGCACCTAAACCAAAGGAACAGAATGAAAAACCCAAACATAAACCTGGGTATATACAGTGAACTCATTTTTAACAAAAATGCCAAAAATATACAATGGGAAAGGACAATCTCTCCAATTAATGGTGTTAGGGAAACTAGATATCCATATGTAGAACAATGTAACTAATGTATCTCTCACCATATTAAAAAGAAATCAAATCAAAAGTGGATTAAAGGCTTAGGCCTAAGATCTGAAACTATAAAACTATTAGAAGAAAACACTGGGAAATACTTCAGGGCATTTGTCTGGATAAAATTTTTTCAAGTAAGATCTAAGTAGCACAGGCCACAAAGGCAAAAAATGGACAAATAGAATCATATCAAGCTAAAAAAAACTTTAGAACAGTACTGGAAACAATCAACACAGCAAAGAGATGACCCGAATAGGAGAAAATTTTTGTAAACTACTCATCTGACAAAGAATTAATAACCAGAATATTTAGGGTGATCGAGAAACTCGATAGAGAATAAATAATCCAATTAAAAATTGTGGAAGTGATCTGAATAGATAGCTATCACTAGAAGATAAAAAATGGCCCACAATTATATGAAAAAAAGTCTCGACATCACTAATCTCCAGGGAAATGCACACCAAAGCTACAATGAGAGATCTCAACAAGCTACATCTCACCCAGTTAAAATGACTTTAATATAAATGGCAGGTTAAAACAGATGTTGACAATGATACCGAGAAATGAGAACTCTTGCACCCTATTGATGGAAATGTAATTTAGTTCAGCTATTATAAAGTTCTGTATGGAAGATTTGCTACAATTAAAAATAGAACTACCATAATATTCAGCAATCTCACTACTGGTTATCTGTCCAAAGAAAATAAAATCAGTGTGTGGCAGAGACATATGAACTACTGTGCTTATTGGAGCACTATTAACAATACCCAAATTATGGAATCAACAAAAGTGGATGAATGAATAAAGAAAATTTGACATATAAATACAATGAGATATCATAATTATGACTTGTCTGTGTGTAGATCACACAGGCTTATTTTCCTGGAAATATTTGAATTATTGGATGAGAAGATTAATGTTTTCTCCAAATTTTGAAAATAGTTTTGACTGTTATTATTCTAATATGCTCTCTGCCCCTTTTTAATTATTCCCCCTAATATTTCTTTTATGTATATTCAACTATGCTTGATGATATCTCACAGGATTCTAAGGCTAATGTCATTTTTCTTCATTTTTGTGTATGTGTGTGTGCTTCAGACTGAACAGTAGCAATTGACTTATAATTTAGTTTACTTATTCTTTTTTCTATAAATTCATATCTACTATTTATTCTAATGAAGTTTAATCTGACTTGTTCTAATTTGCAACTGTAGAATTTCTTCTGTTGCTTTTTATAAATAGTTTATATATCTTGATTAATCTGACAACTAAGATTGTACATGGAGATATCTCTTGAGCCATAATCTGAACACACAAGTCTGATCTTCCTGTGGATTGGTGTCTGATACTTTACCCATCTCAGACATAAGCATATTAACCTGAACCATATGATACTATAATTCCAAAAATCAAAATGATTAGATGTTAAAAACTGTATATCAGAAGAACATTTATCATATCAAAGATATGTGCTTAATACTATAAAATCACATTGTCTTTTATTTTTATTCCTTATATTTGTGTTTTCCATATATCTAACATGACAGAAACTAGACAAACAAAAATGAATATGATATAATCTCTTCCCTTGGAAAGCTTACCGTTGATACCTGGTAACTATGAAATAAATGAATGAAGTTGTGATTTGAAAACATGTACAGAATGCAAGTGGCTGATACAGGTTTGAGGGAAGGTAAATGAAAGAATAAAAGTGAAAGGGAGGATCATGGGGGATGAGTAAATCAGCCATTTATTTTCTGGAAATTTCTAAGTAGCTGCTTTGTGAATAAAAATAGTGATAATGACATCTTCATTACATTATCCCCCATCTTATAAGTAGGATTCCATAAGTTCAGAAAAGTACATTTTTGGTATCTGCCATCAGAAATCATGGAGGGCTTCTCTCCCTAATTTTTTACATGAACACAGTAAAGTAGGATGACAAAGAGGTAGATAGCAGTTCCTCTTTGTTAGCAGGCCTATAACAGTTTACTTTTATGAAGAACACATTGGCTCTTTTGCCGGATGTAAGTCAAGCAGATAATGTTTAGGTAGAGACATGTTTACGAACAGGAGCATCTGGAAGTTCTGTAATGTCGTACTTATATAAAGATAATATATAACCTGCGATGTTGAACACCAGTTTACATATAAAATTGAGCTGCAACATTTGCTCATGATAGAGGAAACATTATTCTTTCATTGAGAAAAGTTGAAATCAAACTGTGAAGAAATGTTCTGAACAAGTTCCAGATCTAGAAAGAAATATAAGGTACAATTCAAATTAAAAACATGCTGTTCATTTTGTTTTCACAAAATGTTATGCACATTTTGTTCCAGAATGAAAAAATAATAATAATAAAATCCTTGTGTTAGATTCACAGCCACAGAAAAGTCACCCTTTAATTTTGGTATGCCTGGGCAGTGTGGCATGTTTGATTCGGCTTTTTCAATCATTAGGTATTTATTTGCTTAAGAATGTAAATACTAAGAATGTTGTGGCAAACGTCTTCTATGCAGATTGGAAATATCTGAGAAATTTACAGAAAAAGCTCTTCAGGAATGGAAAAGCAAGATCTCTGAAAAGCTGTTCTGCCATAAAAGCAACAGGAACATTGGCAATGATTCCCAAAATCATGTGTTTCTGTACTCTGGAAATTAACCAAAGGCATAGAGCAACCTAGGTAGACAATCTTCAAGAACTAAAAAAAAAAAAAAAAAAAAATCACATTAAGAAAAGTGAGGTAACCAAGAGGCCCTATGCCCATCCCTTACCTTCACCTGTGTAGTATCCATAAGAAGCTATAGCTTCATAGCCACTAGAACAGTTCTCAACTTTCCTAATGCTGCAGCCCTATAATACAATTCCTGTGGGTCGTGACCCACAGGTTGAGAACCACAGCACTAGAAAGAAGAGAATGAATTTACCTCCCCATAAATCTCAATATGAAGGAATTGTCACTATTTAGCTTTCTGTACTGTTCCTGGAATAGCCTAATTCTCGGGATTTGTCTTTATTTCACTTGACTTAGTCTGTTCTGGGAAAATGTCACTTACAATCAAACTACTTCTGAAACAATCATGAGCAATTGTTTAAATCTCACCTACCTGCCTAAGATTTTAATAATAGGTGGGATTAAGAGTAAACCAAAAATGTAAAAGTATAGGAATTAATACACGCCTTTGAAACCTCTAATATGTTTTTGGAAATAAATAAAATAATGCCCATATACAGAGTTGTGTGTATGCCAAAGACAAAAAAGACCTCATCTCTCAGTTTTGACCTTGAGACTTTGACAAGAAGGAAGTGAGAGCTAAGGCAGAGTTGTAAAGTACCCAGCTGAGCATTAAAAACCAAGACAAGTACACACAGAACCCATCTGCTAAGACTGACACTGGCTGGTAAAAGGCATTGCAGACAATCTCTTTCCAACAATATGACACAACAACGAACACTATCTCAACAGAGACCTCACTGTCATCAAGAGACAAAGAATGCAGACTTCATAGAATTACTACAAAAAGTTACCCAAATAGGTCACAAAAATAACCAACACAACAACCAGCAATTATATGAAATACTAGGGAAGAGGGGCATCTATTTTACACAGTTGCCAAACTATATGTAGTATTATTTACCATGTCAACTTTCGATTAAACATTATCACACACGAATCCATAACCACATGTACACACACACAAATACACATGAGAGCAAAACAAAAAAACAAACCAAAAAACCCAAGACAGCATGAGTCATGTATAAGAGGAAATGGTAATCACTAAAAACTCTCTTGAGAAAGTGCAGCTGTTAGAGTAAGTAACAAGAATTTATGTAAGTTGCTACAAATGTGTTTGAAGAACTAACAGATACCATGTCTAAAGAGTTAAAAGAAAATTTAGAAAAATTGCCTTACCAAATAGAGACTACAAGATCTAACAAGTAAGTTCAGGAGCTCATCCTAGAAAAAGTGCTGCAAACCTCTTTGCTGAATATCATTAGCATCGCGTTGGAAATACTCCCCTGAACAATCTGACACCAGCACTTGGTCCACAATTCAAAGCAATCTTGGAACTCTTCTCCTGGAGTGGCCACCAAGCTCTCCTCAGATTACCCTTGAGGACCCGAATGTCATCAAAACATCTTTCTTTCAAATATTTTCATTGTTGTGATGCAAGAGTTGTTGGCAAAAAAGTTTCAGTGAAGATTTTCCTGCTTCTCTTGATGTTTATTGGGTCTGCGATGCTTCTGACAGTCAGCCAATGACTTTGATGAACAATTTGATGAAAGTTGCAATGTGTCCTTCCGTTCTTCCCATCCTAGTTGCCCTGACTTCTCCTCTTCAGTGATGCTTTCTCTCCTCTCAGAAAAACATTCAGTCCATTTGTACCCCGTTGTTTTCTTCATGGCATCACACTCACAAACTTCACTTAACATGTCCCTGATTTCATTTCTACTATTGCAAAGTTTAACAAGAAATTTAATGTTTGTTCCTTGCATCACCTGAAGCTCTGACCTTCTCCGACAGCACACAAAAACAGGCAACAGCAGTAGTGAACACTACCAGCATGACACTGCCTACCACACGTGGGCTGGAACGCAGTGGTGAGACACTACCATCCTAAGGTTATGAAATCTTACCATGCTATTTGTACAGTGCTGCCAACGTAAGTGCCCTGTGAAAGTTCACAAACTTAATTCTTAGACCCTGTAAATGGTTCCAAAGGAGGATAAGACTTGTGCCTTCAGATTACACCTCAACAGATCATGTCCATACATCAGAAAGGTAAGGCCCTCTGGGGAGTATAAAGGCTGCAACGTGGGAAATAGTGGGGCCCATCCTTATCCCTTCAGTAAACGCCAGATCATTTCTAACTAATAGTACTTGTGTTTCTGTGCCTAATTTTTTTTTGTTTTTTCCTGAAAATGCTGAGGACATTTTTCCATCAGCAATAGTTCAGGCTCTCAGTGATAACTAGTGTCAGAATTAAAAACCCATCTCTCCTGTTCTTAGTGAGAGAGGCATGTCTTTACATTATTTCCCAGAATTTTTCTGGGAAATTACATTTTTCAAAAATATAATTATCCTAACAGATAGAACTGTGAGAGTGACATCCAGATGCCTCGTCTGTGGTAAAGGTTAGTATACCATGCTGTTTTTAGATAGTTGGGCTAATCAATAGGGTGTTGACACATGTAAACTTTAAGAAAATTGAGTGGGGACAAGTGTAAGGCTGCTGTTACCTCTAAAAATGGAAAATTGTTATTACCCAATTTTGAGATCTGAACTATATCGTAAACCCTGGGAATACGGATTGAACTGGAAGACAGAGCCCTCTGTCACAGAAATCTTGTAACACTACGTACTGTCAACACCCTCCCAAAAAATCTGCTGCCATTCAGGAGAACTATACACTTAGGTAAGTGAGCAAGCAAAATTATTTAATGTACTATTAGATGCTAAGCCTTATCCAATTATGATATTAGAGGAGCAGAAATCTTATCATGGTCCCCTGGTAGTAACAAGAACTAAAGGAACCGCAGGAATCCAGGCCCAAATCATTCTTACCGTTCTTATTCAGTGGGCCAATTATCTCACAGAAACTCCATGCATTTTTTGTTTGTTTGTTTTCAAGGATTTCTATTTGGGAATGATGTACTAAGAAGATGGAAAATAACCTACTATGAAGTAAGACCCTATGTCAGGAAGGGTCGAACAAAAGCTCCAGAAATCACTTCTAATTCAGACCAGGTGATCAATGAGAAACACTGCCTAACCCTGCAATAATTTACCCTGAATAATCTCCCCAGAAAACTCAGAAGTTATAGACAGGGTGATTCCCATCATTATCCCAGTTTAATGCACCTGTATATTCCCTGGGGTGTCAAGGAAACGCATAATAGCAAATGATGGAATATTAAGTGGTAGCTCCAATGTCAGCTGTGTTTCTGGGAGTGTTATCTTTGCTTGAACTGAGCAACACAGCTATTATTACTTGGATTGTGGCTACCTGTGAAATAATTTCGTTTAGTCACCTTCAGGTGCACATAAATTTTTTGCCCCTGGACGATATCCTTTTTCCTTCTCAGTCATATTATAGTCCCTTCTAATGCATTCATGCATGTTCCCCAGGACGTTACTTTGTGCTGTGAGAACTACACCTCCACACAGGCACAGTCCCAAAGTTACAGAAGGTACCAGAAGCGTCCCTCCCCAAACGGGTTTCAAGAGTTGATCAATAGAAGTTATGGCCTTCCATCCTGAAGACACATTCTTGACCTATGTTTTGTGAACATCTCAGAAATTTGAAGCAACCTTGAGACTCGACTGTTATAAAACCACCTCAATAATGTATTTTTTCACTTTTACTTTCCTCCGTCCCTGTCTCACTCTTCTGAGTCCCTCAGGGTGTGTCTTGAGATAAACAACCGAATAAATCACAAGCTCTCAATTTCTCATCTCAGGCTCTGATTTTGGGGGAATTCACAAGACGACCTTTAATTTTCTTGTTTTATAATATTTTTGTCATGTCTTAGTTCAGGGATCTTTGATGCCCCAGAAAATGAAAGGGAAGCATTTCCTTCTTTATTTGTTCTCTGGGAGACTTGTATCGGATGGGTATTATTTATCCCTAAACATCTACAAGCATTACAGGGGAAGACTTCTGGGACTTGTAAATCATATACTCGAGTCCTTTTTTTTTTTAACTTTTGAAATATTAAGGGGATACAAGTGTTTCTGTTAGATGGATAAATTTTATAATGTTCAATATACATTTCTTCTTAAGTAAGCTTGTATTACTCATTCCTTTGAAGAATTAATTTTCACCTACATTTTAGCACAAAATTTCTATCTTCTTTTTAATGTAAGATCTGATGTGATTGCTCCATTTATATACTGATATTCATACTGTGTGCTTTTTTCCTTTTTACTTGATTATTTGGCTTGGTACAGAAGAGTTCTAAAGAAACAGCTTTTTGAATTGTTCAAAACTGAAAGATCAGAGATGTGACCCAACTTGCAACCTAACAACTCCAAACTTCATTGACACTGGTAGAAAACACTGATTCATGGGGTACAGAAAAGACTGTTTATTATTCATAATGATAGCAGTGGTCATGGTCTCAACATTTGCTCCCAGGCCTTTCACTATAATTTCCAGAATGCCATGAAGGCAGTAACTATCCAAGCAGTGGGTTCTTTTTCAGGAGAGCTCTGAGCTTCAGGAAGACAAATATTTACAATTGACGCTGAGCATACAACCCTTTGCTCCAGAGGAGGTACTGTTCGAAATATAAACATGTCTTTTTAACTTGAGAAGTTAGAGTTAGATCACCTATAGTTGTTACTGTGGCTATAACAATATTCATTACCTTTCTCCTCCGTTTCCTCTTTTAAACTTCTCTCCCAAAGTGTCTTAACACTTCTTATTTAGATGACTTGCTTAGTGTGTGGTTCAGATCCTCATCTGCAAAGAATCTGAGGTCCTACTTAACTATCCCTTAAAAGGTTATGCTTGCTGCCCTTGCCATTTTATATTTAAAATTGGGATGGAAAAAAAAAAAAAACACAAAACACCCTAGTATATAATTCAAGTGCCAAATATAGTCCTCCTTGTCCCCATTATGTAACAGAACAGCCCCATTTCTTTATAATGATGAAGATCAATTATCCCTGCCAACAAGGTCATTTTTTTCTGTCTGCCGGTCAACTGGCACAAGGAGCCTACATTGTCTGGTCTGTAGCTGTAGCCCAAGTTTAGATGTGGGCTAACTGGACCCTCTTGTGGAAACATTACTTTCTCAGAAAACAAAGAAGCTCAGAAGCTAAACTCGCGGGGGCAAGAAGCAGATCTTTCCTCATTGGGCCACTATGAATGACAGTGGAAAGGACCATCTCTACGTTTACCCTACATTATTTAACTCATACTGTTACTTAGTGAAGACCAAACACCATAAAATAGTTATGAATTTAAAGTGTACACGTGTCCTGTACCATGGGGTCACCAGGTGTTATTTCCCAGCCAATGCCTTACCTCTGGAAGACTCCTTTTCTGCTGTTATCAGGCTGGTAGCTCAGGAAGCATGGAGTATGAGGTAGGGCCAGTGAATTTCTTGGTTGTATACCTACTGAGGAAGCTTCTTTGCAATTAAATGAGTCTCTTGGTCTGAGGCAATGTCCCATGGCAGCAGGTTAGATATCTCTTGAGACCTCTGATAACACAGGATGATGCCCTGTGCCCAAGGAAGTTAAATCCATCACTGTGAGGAAAGGACAAGTCCTGGGCAGGGTAAATGATTTTACCTTCCGGGATAGAACAAATCCAAGGAAATCCCTTTGCTGAGAATGGGTGGTGGACTTGTTGAGGAAGGTTCTGTAATGAGACTCAGCGTTAGTCTCTGCTGTTTTTGAATTAGAAATTCATCATCAACATTTGTCTGAGCAGGACGCTCAGTCACCGCCTGGCCCATGAAACCGCCAGGACGCAGTCAGCTTTGCACTCTTGCTCCAGGTAAGGCTGCCCGTGGGGGCTGGGACGCCTCAGAGGGGCAGCAGTCAGTCTTAGGAGGAGGAGGAGCCTCGCAGGAACCCGAGTCTCCACTAGCATCTCCTGTGGCTATTTACACCACAGGTGTGGAGACTGCCAAGCAATGAGGTGTGTGCTCTCGTGCTTTTTAACGAGAGTCCAACCCCTTCCCCATTCCCTGATCACTAAGGTGTTTCTTGTCAGGTGTCTCCAACAAACCTTAGATATTAAGATGTGCCCAGTTTCCATCTCGCAAATGAGACTTCTCAGTTCAGAGGTACAAATATTTTTAGTTACATGAAGCACTTTTGTGTTGCTTAAGTCAAGGTTATAAGTGTGCCTGTCACTCAAACAGCGGTCACTTTACCTGTTAAGTAGGTTTTCCACCCCACCCCCACCATTTCATTTCTATTTTATAATCACTGGGTTAGCTGAGGACAAAGGCTGCATTACATCTACTGACCATATAATTATGCCTTCTATATTTTTTTTTAGCATTTCTTTTGCAGAGAGTGCTCTCAGATGGATATTAATGTGAAATACAAATATCTTCCTATTTTGTGCCAATGACCAGGTAACCAAGCCCTGTCACACTGAGAGTTTCTGCATGTACTTAACTCACACTTCATCTCTCTCTGCATACCAAATATACATCACAAGGGACATAGCCCGAAGCTCTGCCCCATTAGGTAGGTTTCTTCTTACCATCCTCTTCCACAGCTACAGCCAAGTTAAGCTGCACAGAAGCTGCATTCGTAAATCCAGATGGCTCTTTGCAAACAGGTCCTAAGGGCCGGGCATGGTGGCTCACTCCTGTAATACTCACACTCTGGGAGGCCAAGATAGATAGCTTAAGTCCAGTTTGAGACCAGCCAGAGCCAGAGTGAAAGAGTTAGACCCTCTTTCTATTAAAAAATAGAAAAACTAGCCTAGTGTTGTGGCAGGTCTCAGCAGTCCCAGCTCCTCAGTAGGCTGAGTCAAGGAGATCATTTGAGCCTAAGAATTTGAGGTTGTTGTGATCTGTGAGGCCATAGCACTCTACCCAGGCCACAGAAAGAGACTGTTAAAAAAAAAAAAGAAGAAGAAGCAGAAAATAAAATTAAATAAGTTAAAAATAAAATAAAATAAATAAATAAATAAAGGATCTAGGCAAGCCATATGAGAAACCATGTGGATGAGACGAGGTTTGGGGCTACTTGCTTGGGGAGCTTACACATTCTCTGGAATACAGGTCGTTTGAAAATATGTTGCTTCCTACACAGTTTGCTGCTGGGACCACCTGCCCTTAACATTCATTGGAATGAACAGTTCCTAGATTCCAGTGAACATGTCTGTCTGCTATTCATTTGATATGTCCTAGTCTAATGCTCAATCTTGACATCAGTAACCTGTCAGAAACTGCTTAAAAATAAAAGTAAAAACAAAAAAATCTTTTATTTTAGAAAAGCTTTAGATTTACAGATAATCTGCAAAAAGAGCACAAGGGTTTCTCAGACTCCAGACCCAGTTTCCCATTATTGACATCTTACATTAGTATGGCAGATTTATTATAATTAATGAACCAATATTGATACATTTTTATTACATAAAGTTCCCAATTTATTCAGGTTTCCTTAGTTTTAACCAAATACCCTTTTCTTTTCCAGGATTTGTCTAGGATCCATGTTACATTTAGTTGTCACATCTCCACAGGCTCATATTGGCTATGACAGTTTCTCAAATATTGTTTGTTTTCGATGGCTTTGGCAGTTTGGGGAGTGCTGGTTATTTTGTGAAGTGTCTCTCAGCTGGGATTTGTTTGATCTCTTTTTTTTTCTGTGAATAGAATGAACTTTTTTTTTTTTTGAAGTAATGCCAAAGGGTTATTTTCATCATATCATATCAAAGGCACATATTTCCAAGACGACTTACACTGTTGTTAAGTTAAGCCTTGGTCACTTGGTTGAGGTAGTGTTTTTAACGTCTTTGCACTCTCTACTTACTTGTTATCTTTCTTTTCATACTTTACTATTTGGAAGGAAAGCACATTCCATGTTTATGGATGGGAACATACCCCATCTCCTAGAGGGTGTAATATCTACATATGTTATTTGAATTTTTCTCTGTGGGAAATTCTCTTCTTTTTCCTTATTCATTTATAGCTCTATGGCTTTGTGTATTTTATTCTTTATATTATAATTATTTTATTTTATCGATAAAATAGTTGTAGCTTTGGCTGTTGGTGGCTCTTTGAGTTGGCATGTGTATCGATCCCTTTGGCATGTCCCCATCATTATGGGGTCTGTTTCGTTTTGAGCATTTCTTTATGTGAGTCACAAGATGCTCTAAGATTGTATTGTGTGTCTCTTGCCACAGTCCTAGAACCAACCATTTCTCTAAAAAGCTCTATTTCTTCTTATTAGACAATGGTATTTGGAACTAATATCTGTGCTTTGGGTGTGCCAATGTCTATTGTGGAGTCATTGCTTCTAGGCCCTTGTGGCTGTCAGAGCAAGGAGATCTCTGTGTATTTCCTAACGAGGGTCTGTGTCCATATCTACAAATATTTCCATATGTGTATCTGTCTACATTAGTCTAAGGTTAAGTTTATGCTAACACCCCATACACTAATGTATTACAACATAAATCTTTCTAGCCTTCTCCAAAGATTGCTTCTCAAAGGGGTAAAGCTCCAGCCTGAAGAGAGGAAGTCCTTTATTCAGAACCATACAGATCTGTGTTCTAACTTAGAACTTTCACACTGAATTTTTCCAGAGGTTCTACCCGCCATTGTGGCTTTTTTTTCCTACCAAACACACATCCACTACTATGTGTTCTGACATGTGTTGTTTTCCTAGTTTCAATGCTGTTTATTCACAACTTCAATTTAAAATTGATGTCTAATGCTCACCCCATCCGTTGCAGCCCACTTTAACAAGTGGATTAGAATTATCTGATAAATAGGCTGTAGCAGTATTTCAAAGTGTGGGATATGCTAATGCCAAGATCTCAAGATAACTACTAAGTATTCTGCTTCTTTCTATTGGTAAGGGTAACAAGGTACAAGACTTACTTTTTATTAACGAGGATGACCTGACAAGACCTAGTGCACTACTTGCCATCAATATTCCTTCATTTGATACACGTTTGGCTTTTTGTAGAGTTTATTTTGCATTCCCCAGTGCTCATATGGCCTTAATAAGTAATCCCTGGCATTTGCCATTTTTCATTTCCCCCATTTTGGTCCAATTAACATGATGTCCTCAACACTGGGGCGTAACATGATATTCTGTAGACCATCAAGAGACAGAACAGGAGCAGGAAAGGGAGCATACAGCCTTAGACCACGACAGTAAATGTGGTCTTGTCTATCTCTGTGAATGTCACCTGCTTCTGTTTGTCCTTTCTCAAACCTATAGGGAGAGTAAAAAAAAGCATTGGTCAAATCAATTGCTGCACAAACCAGAAGCTTGATTATCCGTTTTAGATATGACACTGCATCTGGAAGATAAGATGCCACATCTGGCACAGCAATTAAAATTCTACTGCTTGGTTGTTTGTCAGTAGTCATATCATCCACCACGCTCCATCTGTACTTTACAGGGACTAGACTTCCCAATTAAACAGGAAGCATCCCAGGTGAAGCATTCAACTCTTTAAGTCTCTGAGGGTGGTACTAGTCTCTACCTTTTCCTAGAAAGTACTTCTTCTGAAAAGATGGGAGAGATTTCAAGGGTTTCCACTTTGTCCTTCCTTTTCCAGTGGCTCTTTGCTCTATCAGCTAAGGAACCAAAGTGAAGATTCTTCCAACTGCTCAATGTATCCATTTTAATGTTATATTCAGTAACCAGGACATCACTGAACAGGAGTCTAGACCATGAGGGATCAACCACAGACAGCAGCTCTGATTACCTGATAACCGTCGTCGTATAGAGAATCAGGCCAACACTTTGTGGCCTTGGTTCAGTCTGTCATTGACAGTGGACTGTTGTTCCTGAATGTGGAGCTAGGGAAGAACATAAATTCTCTTAAAAAGGTGACTCCTTCTCAGCTATGTGTGATAAAATTCTGCAGAGAAAAAGGAAGCTGTGACACATTTTCAGCCATCACTGAACAGAAGTTGTAGAATGGGTAGTATCTGGGTATCAGTAACATCTTCTATATAGGCTAAAAAGTGCTGAGAGTCCAAGATATATATATCTTATATATCATATATATATATCATATAGATATATATATCATGATATATCATATATCTTGATATCATATATATATTTATATATATCATATATCTTGATCATATATCATGATATCTTATATATCACATATATATATCATGATATATATATTTATATATGATATTTATGTACATATAATTTAAAACCAACTCTAGATTTAACCTAAAAAGTAAAGACATGAGTTATTAAGGCTTTAAAATTCCACACAGTACAACACGGAATATTCTATTCTGTGATGAATCTACCAGAAATAGAGTCACAAGACACATCCCAAAATATTTGTTTTGTTGCAAAATGTTATCAAATATACAATTATCAAATGTGACGTAGTTGTTTGACACACCAACCCTTTTGGTGGTGAAGCAAAGGGTAAGAGTTAAAGCTGAGGAATTTTTTTCTTCGTTGTACTTTTTAAAACCCTTTTCTGTAATGATAAAGACTTTTTTGATATATCGCAGTTGTAGAGAAGGCTGTTTATTTTATAAATCAGGGAGAGCAACTAAACATGGGAATTAAAGTTGTAGTTACTCCTATTTACTACCATGAAAGGCTCAGAATTTAATTTGGGTCCTATAGCATACTAATCAGAAAGTTCAGATTAACAGACTCTATATCAGACTACATAGAGTATTAGACAACACCCTACCACGTCATGTGTCGTCAGCATACTTATTCTGATCCCCCTACAACTTTGGCTGCGAGAGAATTTTATTTTCTAATACACAAGACTGGAGTAAATATGAGTAAAAAATAGTTATGAATACGACCCCGTTAAAGCTGTCTTTTAAAGGCATTGAAATGATCACGCAAAATTAAGTTAGTATGTGTAAGTCCTCGAAACTTGCGCCTATTTATTCTTTACGTGGTACAAGTTAGTAATGGAGTTGGCCAGCTGTCTGGCTTTGCTTTCTTTTTTCAGATGTATGCTGTACTCATGTTAATATGCCGAAACCTTCCTTTTTCCAATTTGCCTGATTTTTGATTCATGTGCAAAGTTGTGAATCAGATTAAATTGCCTAAACGAATCCTCACACTCCCCCAAACTTCCTGTGTGTTTGCACCCTGTCTGTTTGAACGTTTATATTTAGCATCCTCAAACATGCCCAGGGAGTAAGAAATACACAACAAAAACATCTGTTCCTCTTGGCAAAACTATTTCATGCTTTTTTACTTTTGCAGGGTCAAGAAAAATACCTAGGGACCATTTTTATATCTGAGAGGCTTAACATTTCTTAAAGAAAAAAAAAATTAACCTAAATGCAGTGATTTAAACATCCAGACACACACCCAAACACACACTGGCACACACACTCTCTCTTTTAAGAAGACAGAAAAATATACACAAGCGATGGGATTCATAAAAACATTTTTTTCTCCTGTTTTTAACATATGATTTCTCCTCTGCAGTTTTACCAGTTCACTGAGAAACTGCTGGACCTGCCAAGTTCATCTTTGGGCTGCCCCATCCCTGCCCCCCGTCAGCCCACCTTTAGATTTTTACATGATATAAGCATGAAGGAAATGTTTCTAAAATAAAGGCACATTTTCTTTGATGCCAGCTTATCTGCTGCTCCTCTGCTAGCTAAGGTCGAAACTGTAAAGCTTATTTATACCTTTTGGCAAGGCTGAAGGCTGAATTCGTTTTTAGAAAACTGCCTGTAAAGGTCAGCGCTGAACGTGGTGAGCTCCCTGCTCGTTCTTACTAGGCCAGGCCTCCAGCGCACACTTTCCATTCTGAGCAGCCTTTTCGGGGATGCCTTAGGGAAAGAAGTGATCATTGTTATATCTATCCTCTCTGTCCAATGCTCTGTTTAGAAATTTAAAATGCACCTAAGCCTGTGGGGCCAATTAATTTTTTGAAGCCAGAGGGTAACCTAAGACGAGACAAAGCCTTTAATATTAGTATTTATTTTGTATTGAATGTCTCCCTCATAGTATGATCTTTTGCTGGATAGAAACAAAATTGTTGCCAGCTATGCTGAGAAATCATGAATGTCTTGCGAATGGGAAGTGGCTTTAAAGGATAGGGGCACGCGTGTCATGTTAATCAGGGTTTGACAGACTCTTTGAATTCCCGGATCTAAAACTGATAGGCATGAGAACAATTAATCCAGTGCTGATCTAAGCTGTATGGTGTTACACAACTGTAAGAGAGTAGCCCAAGTTTTATCATTGCCGTGGACAGGGTCGGTGGTTAAAAGTAATGGCTCTAGGGAGAACATTTTTGGAATATGCCTTACTGTTAGCCAAACTGAGACAATCTTTATACAGTAGTTGGTGAAAGGCTTGACACCTGGTAAACACTCAGTAACTAGTAGGGACTTTTGTCAACATAAAGACCAAAACCTTGGGCTATAACACCTGTAGAGGAGGAGTCTGACTTTTTATGATTAAGCTTAATTTTGACCCTCTGCTCTATCAGATGCCAAAAATTAAATTTTAGTAAGTTGTTTGTTTTAGTTCATAAAGTTGTCTCTTTTAGGGATTTAGTTAAGGGCAAGACGAAGGCCAATACTTGGGAGGGGAGATATGGATGTGTGTCTAACCCAGGTCATGACCATGTGTTTATCACCATGACGTCCTCCTTCACCACTGCTCATTGCTGACAGGTCCACAGAAGCTGATTCATTTTGACACATTGCTTCATCTTGCCATGAGGCCCTTCCACATCTGCCCGATTCCAGGGCCCTATTTACACTGCTTTCAGCCACTGAGGAAAACCTCTCTGGGCTGCATGACTCATGACTGGTGCAACCATGGCTTCTATCCAGTCGCCGCGGAGCTGACGGCCTACAAAGCTCATGCAGAAATTTCCTATACTCACACACTAGTCTAGAAAGGGGAGAATTCTTACTAGCTTATGAGCCTTAGCTGAACCACATTTTGAATTTTCCAAATTGAAATTAATCTATTGCTTCCATCCTTAGCCTAGAATTTGTATATGGGAGGAAAAGTCCTTTCTATTAATTACTAGCATCCAAAACTCTTGTTTTATTTCCGTAGTGTTCACTTTTCTGGGTTAATTTATCTAATATTAGAAATGATGGTAGAAAAAAGGTAGCAAGAAGCATCATACAAGTTAATTCTGACTGCCCGTTTAGTGTTCTAAATCACAAAGAGCAACAATTTGAACTTCTAAGTAATTCAGGATTTAGGCTTTTGAAGCTCCAACATTTCGGCTTTTGACATGAAAATAATTTTGTGTCACTTTTTTCTGTGAATAAATAAAAGAATAAACCCTTAGAAAGAATGAGGGGAAGGAAAAAGCAAAATTGAAACCTGCAAATATTACCCTGCCCCACTTGAGTCATACTTGCTGATGGCTCCCACCAAAGCATCCCAGGAAGTGGGTCTGGTGCCACGAGCACGCACGTTCCAGTGGTACCTGCATGGCTCACAGAATTGTCTGAGTCTTCTCTTCGTCAGCTGATCCTAGAAAGCTCCCCAGGGAACTGTGGGCACAGGCTGGGAGAGAGAAGGCAGAGTAGGAACAGCGGATAACAGAGTGTTGCTCTCTGTGCCCAGAGCTTTGTGTGCTGGGGTGTTAGATAATGCCCAGGTCAACATGGATATCACAGCTCACGTGGTAATTTGAAGGCCTACGTTTAAGTCTTCGGTCTTTACTAACGTCCAACACCAGGCCAAGAATTGTTTCTCAAAAAGAGAGCAGTTGTCTTTGGAGGATGACAGGGCTTCACTCTGTAAACCAAAGGGCCTGCAATGTGATTTACATATAGGGGGCTGCCAAAGTCTCCAAACCTATCCCTGTTACTCACTGCCACTTCAAACACCATCAATCTGCTTGATCATCTGTCGGCTGTTGCAAGTGGTGGGCCTGCTTGCACGGCAGTCTGGACCTGTGGTACATCCTTCCCTCATTCTCAGCACAAGGCAAAACCAGAAGCTTTTCAGTCACTTGGTACATGGGCCAACCCACTCGTTTATCTGTTAATGCAGTGAGTGGATTAACACACCCAAATGAGAAATACATTGCTTCCCAAATCCAGTATTTTTCATTGTAGGAGGGTCCAAATGCGGCCACTTATCCCTCACCTTAGAAGGTGTATATGCCCAGAACATAGGATTCCTAGGAAATGTCACTGTGGGTGTAGACCCTTAGTCATTGTCAGATTTATTTCCCACTTGCTAACACCAAATATTTTAGAAATAAGCCTACTAAATTCTTACTTGGTCTATAAAAGCTGGTAAGCTCCGGTTAAAGTGAATGAAAGTCCAACCTGAATCATAAAAACAGAGAGAGATGCCCCCTCAGTCGCCTCTCACATTTGAGCCTATTACAGGCCCAGATCCCTTGAATGATAGGTTCCCTTGAAAAAGAACCCTGCTATACTACCAGATTAAAAGAGTAATATTTCCCCATTTTAATATGTCAAGAACAAAATAAATTTTTGAGAATAACATTGTAAATTTTCTTATATAAGTTTTCCTCTTTGAAGGCTATATGTAAATATTATTTTAAACTAGCCTATGCATGAACAGGTATATTGATAAATTAAATCCTCGATAAAAATCTAAAAGATGTTAACCCTAATCCTCACGTAACTAGACCTATGGTCTCTTACCATGTAACAATTCAATGGGGAAAAGAAAATAATCAGAACTTCCAGGAACTCCTGAACCCTAGCTCTGAACTGCCATTGATTCCAAGAGACCCCAACTGTCACTATGGCGCCTGTGAATAAGGGCTTATGGGGTTCAGTTGATCAATAAAGTTTTATCTTAAATCCATCTCACAGTGAGTACACTGGATCCCCAAACCAACATTTACGTTCCCATTTAGTTGTTATTTTCTCTAGGAAACCTACTGGTAATCAATGTCTATTTAGTGCCGTGCATTTCCTCCATTATAAAATTTGTCCATTTTATGGTACTCACTTTAAAAAATATATTTTTGGAAGAGTTTTATTGAAATATAATCCACATACTTTATAATTCCACCCAAAGTGTACAGAGCCCTTGTTTTAGATAAATCATTACCTCAATCAATTTTAAAACATTTCTAATACCCCACCTCAAATTACTCTAGTCTTTATTGTTACCGCCCAATTGTAATTTTCATACTCTTTAGGCAACCTGTAGCTCTGCCTATTCTTCAAAATTTACATAAAAAATTCTCTAATATGTGGTCTTTTGTGACTGATTTCTTTCCCTTAGAATAATTTTAAGTTTCAACCATGTCACAGCATGTTACAATCTGTATACTATTTTTCAGCACAATTCTTATGGCTTAATGATATTCTTTTTTTTTAGAGATACTACACTGCTAATCCAGTGTTCGAGTAATGAATATTTTGCTTGTATCCCATCTGTAACCATTCTCACTAATGCTGTGGTGAACATCACATGCAATTTTTTTGTGTTAACATACATTTTATTTCTCTCAGATATTTATGTAGGAGTGGAATCTTAGAATGTATCATAAATTGAAGTTTAACAATTTGAAGAACTATCAAACTGTTTTCCAAATTGTCTAAATCTACCAACACTTTAGTTGTTGCTGTTGTTTTGTTTAGCCATTATAGTGGTTACGAAGTGGTGTTGATACCGGAAAAGTGACACCCCAGCCAGCTCAGCCGAGCAGGGCCTGGGGAACCTGCCACTTCTGTCTTGGTGGCAGCAGCCGGCAAAAAAAACGGCAGGTTGGGGCAAGCGAGGGAGCTTTCTTCCCCCAGAGGCTCCAGTAGAGCGCCGTTAGAGCACCTGTCAATCAAAGGAAAACTGGTGCCCATCCCTGATTGGTCCATTTTCAATCCTGCTCCTGATTGGTCCATTTTATGGACCAATCACAGCTAAGCTATTACACTTATATAAAGCCCTGCACAGAGAGCCTCGGGGCAGATCGTCACAGACCGTCAAGGAAGATAGAGCAGAAGAACAAGGCAGCAGATCGTCATAGACCGTCCAGAGGAAGAAGCGAAAGCTGTGGCACTTCTAGTGCTGATACTGCCCTACAAAGAGGCTTGGTCCTTTGTAAGAGCTGTAGCACATCTATTCTGCTCTACAAAGAGGCTTGGCTCTTTGTAAGAGTTGTTTTCATAAGAGCTGTAACACTTGTATCCTGCCCTGCAAGGAAGTTTTGTTCTTTGAGCTGTAAATAAAACCACACTGTTCGTTCTATGATCCGTCGATTCATTCATCGAATCATCGAGACCAAGAGCCTGGAAATCCAGTGTTAAAAATCCAGTCTCAGTGTCATTCCGGTTTTGATGCTCATGTCCCCTGTGGCTGGTGATGTGGAAATCATGTCTTGTGCTTATTCAGTACTGATACATCTTCTTTAAGATGTATGTACTCCAATCATTTGAACATTTTTTGTTTGTTTGTTTTTTTGGCCGGGGCTGGGTTTGGACCACTGTCCCTGGAGGCCTTTGCCTCCGGGGACAGTTCACCCTCCTGTGGTTACCCTTGCAGTCTGGACAGGGGCCTGGTGGCTTGCCCAGCCAGTGGTGCTGCTGGGGGCAGTCTCTTCTAAAGTGGCCAGTCTGACCACATTGGTAGCACTTGTTCACTCCTCCAGCCTTCCTCTGCCC